>JAMFTG010002668.1:0-31185 GCA_023974075.1 Chaenocephalus aceratus
ACCGTACAATTTAAAAAAAAAAAAAAAAAAACTAAATTCAAAATAAATAAAATAAAAGCTAAGAGGCAACAGAACAAGATAAAAACACAAACAGGAAGTCATGGAGGAGACAGTCACGTGGACACAAATGAAACATATAATGGGGGCACTACAGTGAGTAGCAGATTTGAAGAGGTTTTTAATTGGGATTTGAACATGGTGGTTGTGTCTGACTGTCGGGTGTGCGGGGGGAGGGAGTTCCAGAGTCTGGGAGCAGTGCAGCTAAAAGCCCGAGCACCCGTGGTGACGAGGCGTGGGGTGGGGGCGGGCAGCAGACCAGCAGAGGAGGAGCGGCGGGAGCGAGAGGGGGTGTACTCCTGAAGAAGGGCAGCCAGATAGGGGGGGGGCAGGTTATGTAGGGATTTGTAAGTGAGCAGTAGGTTTAGGTAGAGATAATGGACATCAAGAGAATTAAGAAAGTGGAATTTAAAAACAGTCCGTAAAAAGATGTTAAAATAAACATAAAATACACTTGAATAAAAGTGACAGTGCAGTTTAAGATGTGAATAGTTCAATTAAAAGCAGCGTCTTCAGCCTGGATGTGAAAGTAGTCAGCGTTGCGGCGGACCTGCAGGTTTCTGGGAGCTTGGACTTCGGAGCATAAGAACTGAAGGTCTCCATGTTTAGTTATTATTTAGGAAAGAAACAGACCCGTCCCTGAACGCCTGAGAGATCTGGATGGAATAAACCATTCATTGCTTTATAAACAGGGAGGCTGTGGCTCAGTGGGTGGTGCGCTGGACTTAGAATCAGGGGGTAGCAGGTTCAAGCCCCACTGCAGTCAGCATGTCGTTGAGTAATAATGATTTATTTTATACAGCGCTTTTCACAACTCAAAGACGCTTTACAGCACGAGGGAGGGGAGACAAACAAAGACAGGTAACAAGTAAACTAAATAAAAAGGCAGTCAAGAGGAAGTTGATTGAGAGGGGGGGGGGCTTATGGGTAGACAGAGTTGAAAAGATGTGTTTTGAGGCGGGACTGAAAGACTGTGAGGGACTCAGAGTCTTGTTAGTCGCAAGTCATGTAATGAAATAAACCAGCAGCAGTATTTAGAAATCACTTATTCGACAGACAAGGGATCCATGACGGTACGTCCACACAGCAGCTTTTCAAAAATGGTTGAGCTGGGCGTGTCTGACAGCTTGGGGATTGTTTGCGAGCAACGCGACCAACAACCAATCACATGAATCTCCCGCCCCGGCCGACAAAGCAAAAAACCCCGGGGATTTTACGCGAGCAATATATATATATATATAAACTCCCCAAACAGGCGAAACCCTACCAGTTCCCCCCTCTGTCCTCTGCCACCTCCCTCCATGCCTGGCTTCCTCCGGTTTGCATCCCGGTAATAGTTCTGGTCGTAAAGAACCGGGTGATTTGCTACCGTAACTTCTCGTTTGGAATATGAGGAAATGAACTGCGGTCTGGTTCTCCCTGCTTACACGCGGTTTGATTGGCTAGCGCTTCTACTGTCAGATTTGCATACACGTGTTTGATTGGCTGGCGCTTCCAGCTCAGCTTCAAAAGTTGAACATTGCTCAACTTTGGAATCCTGGACATCCTGGAAATCTTCGCTTCGCTCCCCCACAATGCAGTTCGGGGAAAAGCCAGGCAAAGTGACGTCATCCCCATTCAAAGTCAACGGGCAGAGAAGCGGTGGAAGCGGTGGAAGTTGCTTCTGAAGCTGCTGTGTGGACGTACCGTAAGGAGACACACTCTAAAACAACACAGCCACCAGAGAAATCTCGTAAAGTGAGTCTAAAAACACGAAGAAACCCACGAACTGAAGCATGAGCATTCTTCAAAGTGAACCAATGAATAGCTGCTGGAATAAAAGCAAATGTCTCGTCCATTCAAGAGACGCATCCTTTTTTTTTAAACCGATATATCTCCTTAAGAACATGTCAAACATGTTCAGACAAGAAATAGAAACATGGAAACAAGTGGAAGTTAAAGCATTAGCGGCTATTCCCTCTTTGCTTCCAAGTGAACGTAAAGGTCTGTCGGCCCCGAAGACACTTAGAAATGTCACAGTCGGAACAGCAAAGGTGCTAATTATGAAATTAATGACGGCTGGGTCGCATTTAGCCACTTAATTTCATGCTGGCTCACTTTCACACTGTGATGTCCTACTGGGAGACTTTAATAGAAAGGCGACATCATTAATGCTGTGAGGAATTCATACTCACACCACGGTCTGAGAGGGAGTGTTACTTTTTAAATTACAACAGCCAATTAGGATGTACTTTAGCAGACACGGCTAACTGTGTCTTAACGCAACATGAGATGTGCTGCAGCTAATCAACGGGATGTCAGGAGTTACTACAAAATGAAACTCTTCTGGGACTTGAAAAGAAAAGTGGTTTGACGGTCAAAGATGGGTTCAGGTAGCAGTAAAACAGCACATGTGTTGTCTGGGGATGCAACATGGATGAAAGAGAAGGATGAAAGGAATATAAAAAGGTTAGGAAACGGCAAAAATAACTCTAATTTCACGGGAAGACGAGGGGTAGAGGAATGAGAGAATTTGGTTCGGGATATTTCCAAATATCTGGAACAAGCTCCCAGAAACCTGCAGGTCCGCGGCAACTCTGACGACTTTCAGATCCAGGCTGAAGACCTTTCTTTTTGCCGCTGCTCACCAGTCCAAGTAATCACCACACATTATTTTGCACACGTAGCATAAAAAGTAGAGATGTCCCTTTAAGACGTGAACATGGTCATTTTAGTTTTGTAACATGAAATAAAATAATAAAAATATTTTAGAAAAAAAAAAAAAAAAAGTTCCCGATTTCTTTCTCCCGATTCCGATCTTTTGAAAATCGGGAACTTTTTTTTTTTTTTTTATAAAATATTTTTATTATTTTATTTCATGTTACAAAACTAAAATGACCATGTTCACGTCTTAAAGTCATCCTGAGGACTTAGTTTTGGTTTAAAATGACACAACATCATGTATGTGTTGCTTCTCTTGGGCTTGTTTTCAGACCTGGTTGCTTATTTCTCTGAAAGCTGGCAACAGAGTGGGCGCAGTATCTAATAGTAGCAGCAAGCTAACGAGAGGCTACGTTCAGCTGGTGACTCGGGAGTCGGGACGGAGAAAATGTCAGCAGTTTGGAAGTATTATAAAATTGAAAGCGAAGGCAGTGTAACAGCCAGATGCAATGTTTGCAAGGTGGTGGAAAGAACAGAGCTACGGAAAGAGAAACTGCCCCAGAACAGTGAAAAGGCCAACACAATAACAGCCAAGATAGCTGAATTCATCGCGTTGGATGACCAGCCGTTATCTGTTACCTTTTTTCTCTCTTAATGCATTGCATAAAGATCGGATCGGGAAAAATCGGTATCGGCAGATTGTCAAAATCAAATGATCGGAATCGGATCGGTAGCAAAAAAAGGTGATCGGGACATCCCTAATAAAAAGCTAACATGTCATCAGTAAATAGCTTGAGCTAAGTAGCAGACAGCTGGTGGGTAATGAGTAGTAGTCAGGGGTCTTCAAGTTAAACTTTTAAGCACATTAGATCATTGTTGTAAGCTTAAGTTAACTTAATACTACGTTAAGTTCAAGTATCTGGTCTGAAGAGCTGGGAGAAAACTGTACGACTGACCGAGGGATATTCTTTAGAAAGAAACGAACCAACTGAAGAATGAAACGACAAGAAAACTACGTCTTTGTGTCTTTATTTCATTAAGAAATATAAGATATAGTTTCTCTGAGCATCAGCAGGAGAAGACTCTTTAAAGTAGAGACACTACATGCTGATATACACCTGAACATCAGCAGGAGAGGACTCTTTAAAGTAGAGACACTACATACTGATATACACCTGAACATCAGCAGGAGAGGACTCTTTAAAGTAGAGACACTACATACTGATATACACCTGAACATCAGCAGGAGAGGACACTTTAAAGTAGAGGCACTACATACTGATATACACCTGAACATCAGCAGGAGAGGACTCTTTAAAGTAGAGACACGGCATACTGATATACACCTGAACATCAGCAGGAGAGGACTCTTTAAAGTAGAGACACTACATACTGATATACACCTGAACATCAGCAGGAGAGGACTCTTTAAAGTAGAGACGCTACATAAGGACCTGGAAAGGAAAGCATGGCCCCTTTAACCGGCAGATGTGAGACGCATTCTCAAATTGCATTTACATGATGTAAAAAGTGTTGTTTTTGCAACATGTCTAATTCAATGTTGTTACAATCCAGAATGACACAATGAACTCAACCCTCAGTTTAGATGCAGCTGAGGCCGAGTTTATCTTCTCTGATAAAACACAGAAACAAAACTCCCAGACATCAATAAACAAAGACACTTAAAGCGAGCTGAATTTGTAAGACAGAACACACATATTCAGAGTGCTTTCCCCCTCCGGGCTTTTTGGGGTCAAAGCGAGGTCTGTTCAGTTCCCTGATCAACATTCCATCTACTTATTTATGGAAATAGTTATCACCGCGATAAACCGTATTTAATTTCATATTCTATTTACAGGTATATAGACTTTTTGCACTCTTTTTTATTTTTGTATTTTATTATATATGCAGCATCAGCACTACATCCCTCAGTAGACTCCAGCGTGTCCAGAACGCAGCCGCGAGACTCCTCCCCCTCCCCAAGTCATGGCATCGCATCACCCCGGTCCTCAAAGAACTCCACTGGCTCCCCGTCTCACACCGCATCCACTACAAACTCCTGGTCCTCACTTACAAAGCCCTCCACCATCTGCCCCCCCCCCCCTACCTCACTGACCTCCTCACCCTCTACCAACCACCCCGGTCCCTCAGATCCTCCTCAGCCGGTTTGCTTTCAATTCCCAAGGCCAAACTCCGGAGCTTCGGGGACAGAGCCTTCTCTGTGGCAGCCCCGAAGCTCCGGAACTCCCTCCCCCAAGACCTCCGTGAGTCTGAGTCCCTCACCCTGTTCCAGTCCCGCCTCAAAACCCACCTCTTCAACTCTGTATCCATAAGCCCCCCCCCTCTCAATCAACTTCCTCCTGACTGCTTTTCTGTTGTGTTATGTTTCTTTTTGGTTTTGTCTTTGTTTTTGTTTTGTTTGTCTACCCTCCCTCCCAAATGTAAAGCGTCTTTGGGTTCAGAAAAGCGCTATAGAAAATTAATATATTATTATTATTATTATTACAAATACTTTGTTACTGTACTTAAGTACATTGTTCTGGTATCAGTACTTTACTCCACTACTTATTTTTCTGACGACTTTTTACTTTGACTTCTTACATGTTGAACTCAAATACCTGTACTTTCTACTTCTTACATGTTGAACTCAAATACCTGTACTTTCTACTTCTTACATGTTGAACTCAAATACCTGTACTTTCTACTTCTTACATGTTGAACACAAATACCTGTACTTTCTACTTCTTACATGTTGAACTCAAATACCTGTACTTTCTACTTCTTACATGTTGAACTCAATTACCTGAACTTTCTACTTCTTACTACCTGTACTTTCTACTTCTTATATGTTGAACTCAAATACCTGTACTTTCTACTTCTTACATGTTGAACTCAAATACCTGTACTTTCTACTTCTTACATGTTGAACTCAATTACCTGTACTTTCTATTTCTTACATGTTGAACTCAAATACCTGTACTTTCTACTTCTTACATGTTGAACTCAAATACCTGTACTTTCTACTTCTTACATGTTGAACTCAAATACCTGTACTTTCTACTTCTTACATGTTGAACTCAAATACCTGTACTTTCTACTTCTCTCATGTTGAATTCAAATACCTGTACTTTCTACTTCTTACATTTTGAACACAAATACCGTACTTTCTACTTCTTACATGTTGAACTCAAATACCTATACTTTCTACTTCTTACATGTTGAACCCAAATACCTGTACTTTCTACTTCTTACATGTTGAACCCCAAATACCCTGTACTTTCTACTTCTTACATGTTGAACCCAAATACCTGTACTTTCTACTTCTTACATGTTGAACACTAATACCTGTACTTTCTACTTCTCACATGTTGAACTCAAATACCTGTACTTTCTACTTCTTACATGTTGAACTCAAATACCTGTACTTTCTACTTCTCACATGTTGAACTCAAATACCTGTACTTTCTACTTCTCACATGTTGAACACAAATACCTGTACTTTCTATTTCTTACATGTTGAACTCAAATACCTGTACTTTCTACTTCTTACATGTTGAACACAAATACCTGTACTTTCTACTTCTTACATGTTGAACTCAAATACCTGTACTTTCTACTTCTTACATGTTGAACTCAAATACGTGTACTTTCTACTTCTTACATGTTGAACTCAAATACCTGTACTTTCTACTTCTTACATGTTGAACTCAAATACCTGTACTTTCTACTTCTCTCATGTTGAATTCAAATACCTGTACTTTCTACTTCTTACATTTTGAACACAAATACCTGTACTTTCTACTTCTTACATGTTGAACTCAAATACCTATACTTTCTACTTCTCTCATGTTGAATTCAAATACCTGTACTTTCTACTTCTTACATGTTGAACTCAAATACCTGTACTTTCTACTTCTCTCATGTTGAATTCAAATACCTGTACTTTCTACTTCTTACATGTTGAACCCAAATACCTGTACTTTCTACTTCTTACATGTTGAACCCAAATACCTGTACTTTCTACTTCTTACATGTTGA
Organism: Chaenocephalus aceratus; assembly: GCA_023974075.1. NCBI lineage: Eukaryota > Metazoa > Chordata > Actinopteri > Perciformes > Channichthyidae > Chaenocephalus > Chaenocephalus aceratus. The sequence continues at coordinate 6,736 of JAMFTG010002668.1, forward strand.
ACCCAAATACCTGTACTTTCTACTTCTTACATGTTGAACACTAATACCTGTACTTTCTACTTCTTACATGTTGAACTCAAATACCTGTACTTTCTACTTCTTACATGTTGAACTATACCTGTACTTTCTACTTCTTACATGTTGAACCCAAATACCTGTACTTTCTACTTCTTACATGTTGAACCCAAATACCTGTACTTTCTACTTCTTACATGTTGAACACAAATACCTGTACTTTCTACTTCTTACATGTTGAACACAAATACCTGTACTTTCTACTTCTTACATGTTGAACTCATATACCTGTACTTTCTACTTCTTACATGTTGAACTCAAATACCTGTACTTTCTACTTCTCTCATGTTGAACTCAAATACCTGTACTTTCTACTTCTTACATGTTGAACTCAAATACCTGTACTTTCTACTTCTTACATGTTGAACTCATATACCTGTACTTTCTACTTCTTACATGTTGAACACAAATACCTGAACTTTCTACTTCTCACATGTTGAACTCAAATACCTGTACTTTCTACTTCTCTCATGTTGAACTCAAATACCTGTACTTTCTACTTCTCTCATGTTTAACTCAAATACCTGTACTTTCTACTTCTTACATGTTGAACTCAAATACCTGTACTTTCTACTTCTCACATGTTGAACTCAAATACCTGTACTTTCTACTTCTTACATGTTGAACTCAAATACCTGTACTTTCTACTTCTCACATGTTGAACTCAAATACCTGTACTTTCTACTTCTCTCATGTTGAACTCAAATACCTGTACTTTCTACTTCTCACATGTTGAACTCAAATACCTGTACTTTCTACTTCTCACATGTTGAACTCAAATACCTGTACTTTCTACTTCTTACATGTTGAACTCAAATACCTGTACTTTCTACTTCTTACATGTTGAACTCAAATACCTGTACTTTCTACTTCTTACATGTTGAACCCAAATACCTGTACTTTCTACTTCTTACATGTTGAACTCAAATACATGTACTTTCTACTTCTTACATGTTGAACTCAAATACCTGTACTTTCTACTTCTCACATGTTGAACCCAAATACCTGTACCTTCTACTTCTTACATGTTGAACTCAAATACCTGTACTTTCTACTTCTTACATGTTGAACCCAAATACCTGTACTTTCTACTTCTTACATGTTGAACTCAAATACCTGTACTTTCTACTTCTCACATGTTGAACTCAAATACCTGTACTTTCTACTTCTCACATGTTGAACTCAAATACCTGTACTTTCTACTTCTTACATGTTGAACTCAAATACCTGTACTTTCTACTTCTCACATGTTGAACGCAAATACCTGTACTTTCTACTTCTTACATGTGGAACTCAAATACCTGTACTTTCTACTTCTTACATGTTGAACCCAAATACCTGTACTTTCTACTTCTTACATGTTGAACTCAAATACCTGTACTTTCTACTTCGTACATGTTGAACACAAATACCTGTACTTTCTACTTCTTACATGTTGAACTCAAATACCTGTACTTTCTACTTCTTACATGTTGAACTCAAATACCTGTACTTTCTACTTCTCACATGTTGAACTCAAATACCTGTACTTTCTACTTCTTACATGTTGAACTCAAATACCTGTACTTTCTACTTCTCACATGTTGAACCCAAATACCTGTACTTTCTACTTCTTACATGTGGAACTCAAATACCTGTACTTTCTACTTCTTACATGTTGAACCCAAATACCTGTACTTTCTACTTCTTACATGTTGAACTCAAATACCTGTACTTTCTACTTCGTACATGTTGAACACAAATACCTGTACTTTCTACTTCTTACATGTTGAACTCAAATACCTGTACTTTCTACTTCTTACATGTTGAACTCAAATACCTGTACTTTCTACTTCTCACATGTTGAACACAAATACCTGTACTTTCTACTTCTCACATGTTGAACTCAAATACCTGTACTTTCTACTTCTCTCATGTTGAACCCAAATACCTGTACTTTCTACTTCTTACATGTTGAACTCAAATACCTGTACTTTCTACTTCTTACATGTTGAACTCAAATACCTGTACGTTCTACTTCTCACATGTTGAACACAAATACCTGTACTTTCTACTTCTCTCATTTCCCAAACAGCTGGTTCCTTTAGTCTGAATGTGTGTTGGTGCGTGATCATTATTCTTTAGAGTCACTGCGTGCCTATTGGTTGGAACACGATCCGTGTATCCATCACTTCCTGGTCTTCTCTAAAGAAGAGGGACCAATGGAAACGTTGTCATGTTGCCGTTGGTCAGCATGGAAACATTCATTAGCTAACAATGACATTATTGTTGTATTAACATAAAGGGAGGTCAGGTACTCTTTAAAACAGTACTTCTACTTGAGTAAAGGATGTGTGTACTTTTGCCATCTCTGTATATATGTTGCATTGTTGGAGGAGCTCGGGTCAGAAGAGTTGCATTGCCATGTCTACCTTTGAGTTGAATTGGCCTCCTGATGAGTGTGTGTCCTGAGTCGCCCTTGGCTCTGTGTTGCGTCTCTCGGCCCTGGGCTGAGCTATATTTGAGCTTTGTTTTCTTTCCGCAGGCCGACCTTTCGACCCTCTGCTCTGATTCATACGGGGCCCGGACGTTCATTCTGCACGAAAAGAGCCAGATACCTCGGATAGGATGAAAGCGCTTTTATCTCTCAGCAGAAAGGAGGGCGAGGAAGCTCGAGGTTTAAAACTGCATTGGTTGGAAAGAGAAATGTTAAAGTGTGTTTTCAAGTGTTGATTAAAACACACTCGAAATACAATGGGAATAAGAGACAGCGCTGATAAGAGCCTTCCAAACACACACACACACACACACACACACACACACACACACACACAGCACTCCATGCAAGGACGTCGGCAGAGCAGACAATATCTACCTCTGCAGCACTTACGCTGTTTTCATGCCAAGAAATCACAAATAATATCTCTTTGACTCTCAGGGCCGCGGAGAGTCTTTGTCGAAGCCTGGAAAGTCCAACCAGAATTCAGCGAGGAACAACAAGCGAGGCCGATTAACCCCCGACAACTTTATCCAAGCAAGGACACGAGGCTTTCTTCAAATGCAAGTGCTTTTGTTAAACGAACGGCGGAGAGCAAAGGGCAGTAAGGCATCGAGAAGTGTTCAATCTTCCATGAATCCTCACAATGCTTCACTTTCACTCGAGTCGCATTCATGTCGACGTCCTCCACGAGGAGAGCTGCAACAATGGCTGCCTGTGTTTGGTGTTAAATACATGCTCTTCTCCCCGCGTCCATTTGGCCTCGAAGTGTAAGATGTGAAGAATCTGATTCTGAGCAACACTCACAGAAACGTCCTCACAATTCACCCGGGGGCAACGTGTGCTCAGCGTCTCCTTCTGGAGGGTGGCAAAAATACACCCTTCCTTTACTCAAGTAGAAGTACAGATACTCGTGTTTAAATATACTCTGGAAAAAGTAGAAGTACTGACTAAACTTCTTTACTCAAGTCAAAGTAAAGAGGCTTTGAAGTGTACTTCAGTAAAAAGTACAGGTATTTGTGTTCAACATGTGAGAAGTAGAAAGTACAGGTATTTGAGTTCAACATGTAAGAAGTAGAAAGTACAGGTATTTGGGTTCAACATGTAAGAAGTAGAAAGTACAGGTATTTGGGTTCAACATGTAAGAAGTAGAAAGTACAGGTATTTGTGTTCAACATGTAAGAAGTAGAAAGTACAGGTATTTGAGTTCAACATGTAAGAAGTATAAAGTACAGGTATTTGAGTTCAACATGTAAGAAGTAGAAAGTACAGGTATTTGAGTTCAACATGTAAGAAGTATAAAGTACAGGTATTTGAGTTCAACATGTGAGAAGTAGAAAGTACAGGTATTTGGGTTCAACATGTAAGAAGTAGAAAGTACAGGTATTTGGGTTCAACATGTAAGAAGTAGAAAGTACAGGTATTTGTGTTCAACATGTAAGAAGTAGAAAGTACAGGTATTTGAGTTCAACATGTGAGAAGTAGAAAGTACAGGTAATTGAGTTCAACATGTAAGAAGTAGAAAGTACAGGTATTTGTGTTCAACATGTAAGAAGTAGAAAGTACAGGTATTTGTGTTCAACATGTGAGAAGTAGAAAGTACAGGTATTTGAGTTCAACATGTAAGAAGTAGAAAGTACAGGTATTTGTGTTCAACATGTAAGAAGTAGAAAGTACAGGTATTTGGGTTCAACATGTGAGAAGTAGAAAGTACAGGTATTTGAGTTCAACATGTAAGAAGTAGAAAGTACAGGTATTTGTGTTCAACATGTAAGAAGTAGAAAGTACAGGTATTTGAGTTCAACATGAGAGAAGTAGAAAGTACAGGTATTTGAGTTCAACATGTAAGAAGTAGAAAGTACAGGTATTTGAGTTCAACATGTAAGAAGTAGAAAGTACAGGTATTTGTGTTCAACATGTAAGAAGTAGAAAGTACAGGTATTTGAGTTCAACATGAGAGAAGTAGAAAGTACAGGTATTTGAATTCAACATGTGAGAAGTAGAAAGTACAGGTATTTGTGTTCAACATGTAAGAAGTAGAAAGTACAGGTATTTGTGTTCAACATGTAAGAAGTAGAAAGTACAGGTATTTGTGTTCAACATGTAAGAAGTAGAAAGTACAGGTATTTGTGTTCAACATGTGAGAAGTAGAAAGTACAGGTATTTGTGTTCAACATGTAAGAAGTAGAAAGTACAGGTATTTGAGTTCAACATGTAAGAAGTAGAAAGTACAGGTATTTGTGTTCAACATGTGAGAAGTAGAAAGTACAGGTATTTGAGTTCAACATGTAAGAAGTATAAAGTACAGGTATTTGAGTTCAACATGTAAGAAGTAGAAAGTACAGGTATTTGAGTTCAACATGTAAGAAGTATAAAGTACAGGTATTTGAGTTCAACATGTGAGAAGTATAAAGTACAGGTATTTGGGTTCAACATGTGAGAAGTAGAAAGTATAGGTATTTGTGTTCAACATGTAAGAAGTAGAAAGTACAGGTATTTGAGTTCAACATGTGAGAAGTAGAAAGTACAGGTATTTGAGTTCAACATGTGAGAAGTAGAAAGTACAGGTATTTGAGTTCAACATGTAAGAAGTAGAAAGTACAGGTATTTGAGTTCAACATGTGAGAAGTAGAAAGTACAGGTATTTGAGTTCAACATGTAAGAAGTAGAAAGTACAGGTATTTGAGTTCAACATGTGAGAAGTAGAAAGTACAGGTATTTGAGTTCAACATGTGAGAAGTAGAAAGTACAGGTATTTGAGTTCAACATGTAAGAAGTAGAAAGTACAGGTATTTGAGTTCAACATGTAAGAAGTAGAAAGTACAGGTATTTGAGTTCAACATGTAAGAAGTAGAAAGTACAGGTATTTGGGTTCAACATGTAAGAAGTAGAAAGTACAGGTATTTGAGTTCAACATGTGAGAAGTAGAAAGTACAGGTATTTGTGTTCAACATGTAAGAAGTAGAAAGTACAGGTATTTGGGTTCAACATGAAAGAAGTAGAAAGTACAGGTATTTGTGTTCAACATGTAAGAAGTAGAAAGTACAGGTATTTGTGTTCAACATGTGAGAAGTAGAAAGTACAGGTATTTGTGTTCAACATGTAAGAAGTAGAAAGTACAGGTATTTGAGTTCAACATGTAAGAAGTAGAAAGTACAGGTATTTGTGTTCAAAATGTAAGAAGTAGAAAGTACAGGTATTTGAGTTCATCATGTAAGAAGTAGAAAGTACAGGTATTTGAGTTCAACATGTGAGAAGTAGAAAGTACAGGTATTTGAGTTCAACATGTGAGAAGTAGAAAGTACAGGTATTTGGGTTCAACATGTAAGAAGTAGAAAGTACAGGTATTTGAGTTCAACATGTAAGAAGTAGAAAGTACAGGTATTTGTGTTCAACATGTAAGAAGTAGAAAGTACAGGTATTTGAGTTCAACATGTAAGAAGTAGAAAGTACAGGTATTTGTGTTCAACATGTAAGAAGTAGAAAGTACAGGGATTTGTGTTCAACATGTGAGAAGTAGAAAGTACAGGTATTTGTGTTCAACATGTAAGAAGTAGAAAGTACAGGTATTTGTGTTCAACATGTAAGAAGTAGAAAGTACAGGTATTTGTGTTCAACATGTAAGAAGTAGAAAGTACAGTTATTTGGGTTCAACATGTAAGAAGTAGAAAGTACAGGTATTTGGGTTCAACATGTAAGAAGTAGAAAGTACAGGTATTTGAGTTCAACATGTAAGAAGTAGAAAGTACAGGTATTTGTGTTCAACATGTAAGAAGTAGAAAGTACAGGTATTTGTGTTCAAAATGTAAGAAGTCAAAGTAAAAAGTCGTCGAGTAAGTAAGTAGTGGAGTAAAGTACTGAAATCTCCATATGGCTGTTTGCAGTTTTTCTCCGATACGAGACATGAAGCCATCTCACCCCCAGGTTGAAAGTAATTACATCAGACAGTTGATTAAGCAAACGTTAGGCTAGAGGAACAGTTCATCATTTCGGAAAGGAGAAAGCGAAGCGTAAAGTAGCATTTCTGGATTGAGAGTGGAAACATTAAGTTCAAAAGTAAATACTGCTGAAGGGCTTTTAGTGAAGAACTTAGGAACAAGAGGTTGTAGTAGAGGATGCTGTGTTTACAGACTACATTATTGCTTCTACCTAATTGTAACCTTGAGTGTATTTCTGTTTAAAAAGCAAACTGAGCTTGACTGCTTTATATAAAAACATATATATAAATAACCCATGTTTGTATAAGTGTATGAGACTTCTAATCATTTGTCTCCTTGATTATCTTCGTAAGTGTCTTCCAAACATCTTTTTCTTTTCAGTTAATTCAATAGCACCATGTAATACGCCGACGCTTTCATTATGTGTTTTCTATACGCTGGAAGAAATATCATCAACACTGTGATTCCACTTTTTCATTGTGTGATATCTTCCACCTGCAGAGATCAGACACTTCTGGAAGTAAACACGGTCAGAGCGGCTTTCCCGAACCTGAGTCGAGAGTTCAATGGAATCTCACATTTGCCTTCTTAATCGTTTGTTTGGGTCCCTCACTTCCTTTTCGCTTCTCATGCACTGAACAGCCAATCAGAGAGATTTCTTTAGCCGACGGCCTTTCACCGACAGGCGGCGGAAGGTGTCGGCACGGACCGAAAAGACACAACGGGGCGGGACACACCAATCTGAGTAGGATTGGTGTGTCCCGCCCCGTCGTGCTTGCTGTGTAAGGACCGTTACCGAGGAGACATGAGTGTGAAATCATGAAGGTTTTAGGACTACTATTCCCTTTCGATACCACGATGTCAACTACCTCTCTTACTGCAAAGCCACCGTGTCTTTAAAAGTGGGAAAGCTGTGTCATGTGATCATCAATAAGCAGGATATGTATGTATGTAAGTCCTCATTGTCAATATACACAGATGTAGTGAAAAATGTGGTTTGTTTAAGTGATTTTCACTATAACGGCCCTGACGACGAAGCGTGCCCTGTCGCCCAAACTCAATTTGGCGTGTCCCGCACCGTCGGCCGTGACACGCCTTATTTGGCCTTTCATGGCCGACGCACGGCCGATTCAACATGTTGAGTCAGCCGTGCGTCGGCCACAGGCAGTCGGACAGAGAAATCACTCTGATTGGCTGTTCAGCTAGCGAATCAGAGCATGAGAAGCGAAACGGTTGCTTGAGAATGTCTTCCACCAGCAACACTCCAATGGCTGATAGCTCCAGTGCCGCACGAAACATGTTTTCGATGGACGAGAGTGAACATGGAACGCACACGCTCTTCGTTGTTTGTTTAGATCACGCAGTCTGTTCTTCTTCTCTCGGTTATCACGCAGTCTGTTCTTCTTCTCTGTCTTCCGGTTGTTGCCTCTTTTGAATGACGAATACACACTACCGCCACCTGCTGGTAAGGAGAGGTATTGCCACTCACGCATGCGCAGTTCGTACGTGCTCGGCTGAAGTCTTTGCGGTGTGTTCCAGTGCGACACATGGCCAAGACGCGGGAGAACACGGCGACGCAACAGTCGGCGTCGGCGAGTTCTCTGGTGTGTCGGGGCCTTAAGAGTCAGCGAATAAATGCTAAATAGCTACAATAGCTAGTGAGAATACATGTTGATTCAGATCGATGATCACCTACATGTTTGTTTGAGCATTCCCATTTACTACAGTGTATTCAAATGGGTGATACTGTCTTCTAACTTGTGGGTGCTTGGGAAAGATTGAGTAGCATCTTCTGTTAGCTTCTGCTCAGAGCCCATTTCAATGATTACTCAAAAAGTGTAATCTCTACCCAGGAAGCCTTTCAACACAGAAGTGCTCAGGGACATATTTGTACTCTTTCCAGCGCTGAATAACAAACACAAACACACACACACACACACACACACACACACACACACACAGGATAACGGATTACAAACTATCCAAACAAGGCGAAACCAGAAACGGCCTCTTAATCCCAGCAACGCAGCGAGATGAAAAACAACTGATAACGGCAGCGAGACAAATAAAAGATTAATCGAATAAGTCTGACTCGCTTTGGCCAAAACACACACAAACGACCACTGCTGCACAAACAGGCTGAGGGGCGTGTGTGTGTGTGTGTGTGTGTGTGTGTGTGCGCGTGCGGCCTGAGTGGCAGAGAGAGAGCTGCCCTCACCATCTGGCCTTGGCAAAAAATGAACAGTGTCTTTCTCTCCCCGTCTCTCTTTTCTCTCTCATCGTTCACGGGGGGATTTGATGCTCATCCACCCGGAGAGATTAAGCGGTTCCATATTCCAGTCATATTCCCCGGGTTGTTTTGCTTTCTAAAAAACGTGTGTGTCAACATGTTGGGATGTGTGTGTGCGGGTTAGTAGCCGGTCAGAAGGAGAGACTGTGGAACCAGAAGAGAGAAAGAAACGGGAACTGACGACGTAAAGTCAACATCTTTGAATCTGGGTGTAGCGCTGAAACGGCATGATGTGAAAACACCGGCAGACTGGGGGTCGTGTTGGTATAGTGAGTGTGTGTGTGTGTGTGTGTGTGTGTGTGTGTGTGTGTGTGTGTGTGTGTGTGTGTGTGTGTGTGTGTGTGTGTGTGTGTGTGTGTGGGTGTGGGTGTGTGTGGGTGTGTGTTCTAGCATTACTATACTTGTGGGGACCTAAATCTGTTTACATAGTCACGTGTGGGGACTCGCCTCCCTTATGGGGACAAAATGGAGGTCCCCATGAGGGGGTCATTAATTTTAGGGTGAAGACTTGGTTAGGGTTAGGATTAGGGTAAGGGTAAGGGTTAAGGGTCAAGGGTTAGGATTAGGGTTAGGGTTCGTCATGTGTTGGTTAAGGTTAGGATAAGTCTCCAGGAAATGCATGTAAGTCAATGTAATGTCCCCTGAAGTGATGTATACATGGTATGTGTGTGTGTGTGTGTGTGTGTGTGTGTGTGTGTGTGTGTGTGTGGTGTGTGTGTGTGTGTGTGTTGTGCCTCGGGGGTCTGAGGTTATACTCGAGAGTTCAAAGGTGAAATGGATAAAACACACATGTTTGTTTCTCTATACCTGTGAGGACGCTCCATTGACTTACATGATGCTGTAACCTTGACTCCCAATAAGCTGAAGCCTCGACGCCAAATCCGAGTCATAACCCTTTCAGAAATCACTTGATCGAAAACATTTTTCTCGTCTTTGTGGGAGGAAAGAAAAAACACAGAAAACCTCAAACCTCTCGACAGGAGCCACCGCTCAGCGAGAGGCTTCACGGACACTTCCACGTATTCATCTATTCGCTGCGTCGGTCACATCCAGAGAAACAGGATTAAGGACTGCAAAGTGAAGTCTGGTCAATCTCGCTCGGACCTTTCGATGACCCTTACCGCAAAGTCTATGTGTTCCCGAGCTATCCGCGTAAACATGTGACAGAAGAAGAACAGGCGGGTTATCAAACACTCTTTGGTCTCCGGTGATATTCGGGGTTAGTGTTCACTCCCATATTCCCCCACGTGCTAAATAATTCAGGCAGGACAACAAGACTCACCCCATCTCGGGTCTTAACCCCCCTGCGGTGCCTCGTCCCTCACACACACACGACTGTATTCCCACGTCGCCGCAAAGGAGAGGAAACCCGTCCAAGGACACATAACGCTACTGAATATTCCATTGTGCGGAATTACGAGTTTTCCTTTATTCAAAAGAAAGAGAGTGCTCATTACTGAAAAGCATAACGACGATGAAACACAGATTGGGAGGCATGAGGGGAAAGACATAATTACATCAAAGGACAGAAATCTACTGCTCACACACACACACACACACACACACACACACACACACATCCTTTAGAACTGCATATTCGATTGTATCGTTAATCTTTGATCCAGTCGAAGTGATTTTCTGTGTTTTTGGACACTTTTTCAGAAGAGATGGGATTTATATTAAATGTCACTCGCTCCCGTTACCGATTACTAAAAACTATAATCAATAACGGGATCTAATGCATGTTATTTCTCTTAATTAGGAATACAAATGATTTGTTTACCCTGTGTATCCTATGAAGGGTCAGGTTGTTGTTGGAGGTATCCAACAACAACCTGTCCTTCACTGCAAACATAGCTGCTACAACCCGCTGCTGCAGATACACGCTTTACAGCATCAGGAGGATGCGTCCCCAGCTGACCCAGAAAGCCACGCAGCTTCTGGTCCAGGCTCTCGTCACCTCACGCCTAGGACTACTGCAGCTCCCTCCTGGCTGGTCTACCTGCATGTGCCATCCGACCTCTCTCATCCAGAATGCAGCGGCTCGTCTGGTCTTCAACCTTCCTGAATGTTCCCACACCACGCCGCTCCTCCGCTCCCTCCACTGGCTTCCGGTAACTGCTAGAATCCACTTCAAGACCCTGGTACTTGCGTACCATGCTGCGAATGGATCTGGCCCTTCCTACATCCAGGACATGGTTAAACCGTACACCCCAGCACGTGCACTCCGCTCTGCATCAGCCAGACGACTCGCTGCACCCTCGCTGCGAGGGGGACCCAAGTTCCCATCAGCAGAAACACGTGGGTTTGCTGTCCTGGCTCCAAGATGGTGGAATGAGCTCCCATTGACATCAGGACAGCAGAAAGCTTACACATCTTCCAGACTGAAACTCATCTCTTTCGACTCCACCTCGAGCGATAGAACTGCTAACAAAGCACTTATATACTAACAAAGGACTGGCTCCTCTAAAGCCAGTTGAGTAGCACTTGAAATGCTTGGCTCTATGAAGCCGGATGTACTTTATGATTCTGTTTTCTTCAAGGTTGTGTCTTCCTGGTCGAATGCACTTATTGTAAGTCGCTTTGGATAAAAGCGTCAGCTAAATGCAATGTAATGTATCCCAGCATGCACTCTGTGGCGAAAGAGTGGGAGATATCGTGGTCTATTTGAGCCGATGCTTATCGCAAGCTGGAAACACAACACTGTAATATGATACTGAATTAATATGGCAAACCTTATTTGTGGGTTGAACCAAATATTCGCTATACTTTTAGATCTTGTCTCCTCCAACAAATATCCGGCTCTTGAGCAGATCCAATATGTTCACCAGGGAGTCTCTAACTTCGTCTGTCGACCAGAAACAGAAGATGTGTAGGCCTTGAATCCAAAAAACAAAGAGCTGGAAGATCCCGAAAAGCAAAAAGAATATGTTTTGCCAAAAGGAGTTTAATTTTGTGATAAAGTAAAACTAACTTACCTTGAACTTAAAGATCCGGCTTCACAAAGCCTATAGTAGCGCCAAGAGGTCGATCAAAGGCTTTTCCTCAGTGTACCACCACGTTTAGACATGAAAGCATGACAGGAAATGTATCGTTTTTGTGTGAAATTGTGGTCCTTTTTTGGGCAAAATTGGGCAAAGTTGGTGAAAGGTCAACCATGTTAATTTATACGGCTTTCCGCAGTGCTCTTTTGGGCGTAGAATGGCGATAAAAGCACGTAGAAAGCTGACGTTCCAGTTGTGAGGAGTAGAGTACATGTCGATGGAGCATGGTGACAATTGTGCACTTGGGTTATTCTGTTGATTCTCTATGGATTTTTTAAATATATAATATATATAATAAGTGGATGCAGCCTTTTTGAGCGACACTTGGAGACTGGAGACTTGCTGGTAACGTCCGTATCTTCAGAAACATTATTTCACATAACATGAACTCATTTGATCAGCTGTCCAATGACCTACCACTCTCATTTTGTCCAGTATTAAAACAATAACAGGTGTCCCGTTTTTGTATTTGTGTTATTTACCATCCATCCATCTTCTCCCGCTTATCCGTGGTCGGGTCTCGGGGTATCAGTTCCAGCGGAGAGCCCCAAACTTTCCTCTCCCCTCATCAACCAGCTCTGACTGGGGGTCCCAAGGCGCTCCCAGGCCAGCGAAGAGATATAGTCCCTCCACCTGGTCCTAGGTCTACCCCTCGGTCTCCTCCCAGCTGGACGTGCCTGGAACACCTCCCTAGGGAGGCGCCCAGGTGGCATCCTAACTAGGTGCCCGAACCACCTCAACTGGCTCCTTTCGACGCGGAGGAGGAGCGGCTCAACTCCGAGTCCCTCCCTGATGACCGAACCTCTCACCTTATCCCTAAGGGAGACGCCAGCCACCCTGCGGAGAAAACCCATCTCGGCCGCTTGTATCCCGTGTTATTGACGTTTATATTTATTACTTTGTGTTTCCCAAGGTCTACAATCACATCAGGCTCAAATGAACTTTGGCAAACTTTCATTTTGAAACATATTTTCTCCAGCTGCATCCTTTTACCACAGTGGTGCAATTAATACGTACAGATTTAGTGGCAATTATATATTTATGATATAATTGCCATTTCTGCAAGTCAGTAAAAGTTAAGTTGAGAACAGCATGTGCACTAAGTGTTTTAAGCTGCTAACTGCACGATAAATAACACAACAAAACCAAGCCAACATTAGTTATGGGATGATGGTGCTTCCAAAAGCTGTTTTCCAGAAGCAGGGCACAGTTCGACCTACAATTCATTATCCAACCAAGCTCCTAATAACGTTAAATCTGCTACTTTTGAAAATGATTTGGCAAAAACCGAGTGGCCATTTCGGGTAAATCCACTTTAGCTGGCGATAGATCTGAGAAGCTGTGAGTCTAATTAACAACAGTGAGATTTAACAGACTTGAAAACAAACCTCTGCGTGCAGGAGAGTCCTTCCAGGTTCTTAAAGGAACCGTGAATCAGCAATAGAGAGCAGAACAATAGATATTATGTTAAATTATAAATGTTATAGTTTGATATTTGATAGAAAAGGGTTTTCCAGAGTCTGGCTTATGAAGGAGGCTTTGAAGTGTCTTCAGGGCTTTTGGGGATCTTCCAGCTCTTTGTTTTCGGTTTTAAAGCCTTAAAATGTTCTGTTTCTGGTCCAGTCTCACCGCTCCTTAGCAGAGAACATCAGAAAGACAAGAGGCGCGTTCACACCGCAGTACTTTTCCCACTTTAGTTCCGATATAGCTCCGAAATGTCGCGTTCACACCAAAAAGAACCGGAACTAAAATGAGTTCATGAGAATCTTTTCACCCACTTTTCCGTCCCCACTAGAGAGCAGGGACTTTCGTGGGAGAAAAGTCCTATTTCTGATTGGCTGGGCGGATTGCAAACCACGCCCCGTAAAACTCCCAAAAAGGTTTTGTGAAGCCGCCATTTTATTATCCTCGCATTAGCATTATTAGCATTAGCATTAGCCCAGCGCAGAAACGCAGAGAGACTAACTTATGGCAACACAAAATAAAACATGGGAGCGGTGGAGATGAGGAGGTGTCGGCGTTCTGGCGATTTACTCGGAAGGCTTCAGTCGTAGTTGGGGAAGGCTTCAGTAGAAGCTGCTGGGACTCCCAGCAGCTTCTACTGAAGCCTTCCCCAACTACGGGGACTTCCGGCCGGGGCCTCCGGGCGGCAGTATACGCCGTGAAGTGGTTTGCGGCCTGCCAGTAAACCCAAAGCAGAAGAAGAAGAAGTGACGTCAGCGGCTTCATTTGCCTAATCCACCCCCAGGGACTTATTCCGGTGTGAACACGATCTGTACTATAGTTAGAGACTCCCTGGTGAACATATTAGAGCATTAAACCGCTAAAAAGCCGGATATTTGTTAGTGGAGACCAAAAACAGAGCTAAAAGTGAATATTTGGCGCAACCTAAACATAAGGTTTCCCATATCAATCTAAAAGCTGATAATATGATAGTGTTGTGTTTACAGTTGTGAATAAGCATTTTGCGATATTTCACACGGAGGAATCCTCAACAAATCTGTCTGCTGTCGACAAAACAAAAAATTTGAGAAGTGAGACAGGAAAGACTCAAGACCACGCTTACAAATGTATGTCTAGCAAGCCAAGATGTTTGTGCATTCATCGTGTAGAAATGATGTGAAGGAACGAGACGTCCGAGGTGCAGGTATATAACTGGATGAATAATTAATGATCGTCCCTGATATTACCTTCGCCCCTCCGCTCTAATTGGCTTTAGGTCGCCACTTCTGTCAATACAATTCTCTCATAATTGGATTTGGACTTGCAGATCGCTCCAGATATTTCACCTGCCCTCTCTCTCTTGGGCATCTGCATGTGTTTTAATGATGTTCAACATTAACATGTTTCCCTTATATGGTTCTCTTGTAAGCAATCTACAAGTTTGGTGTTGAAGGCCCTGTCTTTTCCAATGGGTTTTAGTGCATGTAAATGGTCTGCAGAGGCTAAAATCCCTGTGCCTGTAACGCCTTCATAGGACTCCAGCAGACTGGGCTCTGGTTTCAGACAGAGGGTGAAAAGAGGCTGAACATCAGCAGGAGAGAACTCTTTAAAGTAGAGACACTACATACTGATATACACCTGAACATCAGCAGGAGAGGACTCTTTAAAGTAGAGACACTACATACTGATATACACCTGAACATCAGCAGGAGAGGACTCTTTAAAGTAGAGACACTACATACTGATATACACCTGAACATCACTAGGAGAGGACTCTTTAAAGTAGAGACACTACATACTGATATACACCTGAACATCAGCAGGAGAGGACTCTTTAAAGTGGAGACACTACACACTGATATACACCTGAACATCAGCAGGAGAGGACTCTTTAAAGTAGAGACACTACATACTGATATACACCTGAACATCAGCAGGAGAGGACTCTTTAAAGTAGAGACACGACATACTGATATACACCTGAACATCAGCAGGAGAGGACTCTTTAAAGTAGAGACACTACATACTGATATACACCTGAACATCAGCAGGAGAGGACTCTTTAAAGTAGAGACGCTACATACTGATATACACCTGAACATCATCAGGAGAGGACTCTTTAAAGTGGAGACGCTACATACTGATATACACCTGAACATCAGCAGGAGAGGACTCTTTAAAGTAGAGACACTACATACTGATATACACCTGAACATCAGCAAGAGAGGACTCTTTAAAGTGGAGACACTACATACTGATATACACCTGAACATCATCAGGAGAGGACTCTTTAAAGTGGAGACACTACATACTGATATATACCTGAACATCAGCAGGAGAGGACTCTTTAAAGTAGAGACACTACATACTGATATACACCTGAACATCAGCAAGAGAGGACTCTTTAAAGTGGAGACACTACATACTGATATACACCTGAACATCAGCAGGAGAGGACTCTTTAAAGTAGAGACACTACATACTGATATACACCTGAACATCAGCAGGAGAGGACTCTTTAAAGTAGAGACACTACATACTGATATACACCTGAACATCAGCAGCAGAGGACTCTTTAAAGTAGAGTCACTACATACTGATATACACCTGAACATCAGCAGGAGAGGACTCTTTAAAGTGGAGACACTACACACTGATATACACCTGAACATCAGCAGGAGAGGACTCTTTAAAGTAGAGACACTACATACTGATATACACCTGAACATCAGCAGGAGAGGACTCTTTAAAGTAGAGACACTACATACTGATATACACCTGAACATCAGCAGGAGAGGACTCTTTAAAGTAGAGACACTACATACTGATATACACCTGAACATCAGCAGGAGAGGACTCTTTAAAGTAGAGACACTACATACTGATATACACCTGAGCATCAGCAGGAGAGGACTCTTTAAAGTAGAGACACTACATACTGATATACACCTGAACATCAGCAGGAGAGGACTCTTTAAAGTAGAGACACTACATACTGATATACACCTGAACATCAGCAGGAGAGGACTCTTTAAAGTAGAGACACTACGTACTGATATACACCTGAACATCAGCAGGAGAGGACTCTTTAAAGTAGAGACACTACGTACTGATATACACCTGAACATCAGCAGGAGAGGACTCTTTAAAGTGGAGCTGTTACTCAAAAGTGACAAATCACTTTAAAGTGATTCCTTTACGATTGGATTTATCTTAGCGTCATCGCTGAGAATGGGACAATTGCTTTCAGTGCACAGGTGGCCAGTCCGGGCAGTCTCACTTGCGTCTCTCCATGTCTCACACACACACACACACACACACACACACACACACACACACACAGTTTTACACCCAGGCTGCGATATCTCAGCACACACCAGATGACCAAGTGTTTGGTTGCCTCTTGTCGGCCAGCCTGGGGTTCAGAGATCATCACACAGCTTCCAGACATCAACATGACTCACCCTTCACACACACACACACACACACACACACACACACACACACACACACACACACACACACACACACACCTCATCACATGTATAGTCGATGCTGGCTGGAGTTAGGAAAGATAAAGGGAAACATGGAGAGAATGGATATAAAAGATGATGAAAGCAGTGAGGGGTTGAGTCTGGGTCTCGCTGGTACTTCATCTCCTTTTATCAACGATCCATTCCTCCATAATGGTCTGTGCTGAAGGACTTCTCCAGACGTTACTTTAAATGGACTTTCTGTGCTTATTATATCCGCTTTCTGTATAGCTCTGTGTTTCATTAAAAGAAAGAAGAAAGCAAACATAAAAACAGTCCAATTATCGTCATTTCTTTGAAAACAGCTGTAATTGCCATTTCCTCTCATCGGTCACAGCTGCCAGGAGGGTTCTGCCTGTAGCGTGTTTTCACTCAGAGATGTAATCAGAGGGAATATGAGGGTCTGGTTTTGAACGATCTCTTGTTGCAAAGCAGAGCAGCACAAAGCCTGAACCTGGGACTGCAGCAGGAAGCAGATGCTCTTCTCGTCTGAGCTCAGAGACGCTCAGAGTATCCGCCTCCGTATGACGCGCCGACAGAAACGCTGACACCGCTGTTCGTGTTGGGAAAGTCTGGACTCCAAAGGTTGTGACTGAACTAAGCTGGAAGTCTGCACAGCTCTTTTCTACTACCAAACTGGATACATCGTTGTGTGTACAGCAGGGGTGTCAAACTCAAGGCCCGGGGGCCAAATCCGGCCCGCGACTTCATTTCATGCGGCCCCGCAAGAGCTTGCAAAGAATATAATACGTTTATTATACGGTTACATGCCACTTTACAGAAGCAGGTTGCCCATGAACTACATGTCCCACAATGCATCTTGTTTTGTGACATGCACTGAAGAGACTTGCAATTATTTGCTTCTGCTTTCAGACGTAGTTAATTACTAAGTTATTATCCTATCCAATAATAATCCAATTCAGAGGCAATAATGTAATATAATAATTTTATATATATATATATTATATTTATATAGAACCGGCCCTTTGAGTGCAACCTTTATGCGAATGTGGCCTGCGATTAAATTGAGTTTGACACCCCTGGTGTACAAGGAGGCGTGTGGCGCAGTGGTGTGCGTTGGTGTTCGGATCAGGGTTCAGGTTCAAACCCCACTGCAGTCAGCATGCCGTTGTGTCCCTGGGCAAGTACTTGAGTATGTAAGTCGCTTTGGATAAGAGCGTCTAACAAGTGACATGCGATGTGTTCCCTGTGTTTTGAAAGGATGGGAACATTCCATAATGAATTCGGGGAAATACTGAAGTCTTCCTGTGAGACAGCGACCCTCTTAGCGGCTGGATTTCCAGTGAAAGAACCACACACGAGAGGAGGTAGCGTTGCACACCATAGTGTCTTTATTTCACACACTACCATAAAGAACAGCCAGCCAGCATGGAGGCGTTCACCAATCTCCTCCGACTGAAGACTGGCGCTTTTATAGAGGATCTTATTGGGAGAAACCATTCACAGGTGAGCCATTATAAATACACATGTCATCATAATTGGTATAACGATAATCTATAACATTCGTATGATCAGTGGTTTATAGCCAGCTGTTAAGTTAACTCCAAAACCCACATTATAACTGACCATGATATATAGAAATGCATTCCCAACTACGACAGAAACCCCTACGCCCATCCCGCCACTTGGTTCGTCCCGGAACCTTCCTTAGTCAGTGTTTGTTTCCCCCCGAAGACCTTTTGGCCAAACACACGCATTTAAATACCCCTGTTCCACAATAACGATGCTTCAGCCGGAAACACCCCACCATCTATTAGGACTGTCCTATAATGTGGCACATACATACTTTCTGAAACCATATACATGTGAGGATCCCCAGATCATTAATTAAAAAAATGAAAACGATTGATTAGAAACTAAATCGGTTTTCATTTACTGCTTCGAATGTGTCGTTATAACCCGAACAGTAACGTCGGAAATCATCGATGAATTTCACTATTAAGATGTTTTTTCTTACCCTGAAATACCCCATGATCTATTAGGATTGCACATCATGTTGTACACGCATACTTCCTGCACAGATGATGAAACCATATCAATTTGGAACAGGGAGGCGTGTGGCGCAGTGAATTGTGCGTATGTGTTGGGTGGCCGCAGGTTCAAACCCCACTGCAGTCAGCATGTCGTTGTGTGCTCCTGTGGGGATTGCCCCCAGTACTGAGTATGTTAGTCGCTTTGGATGAAAGCGTCTAACAGGTGACTTGTGATGTAATTTGATTTGATGATTCCCCGACTTTTTATCTGGCATAAATAAAAGAAACTACATCATTGTCATTTACTGCTTCTTGTCGGTGTAATAGGGCTTGAACATTTGTCTATTTTATCTGAAGCTTCTCCTGAATGAAGTTTGAATGTAGCGTCGTCAAATGTATGCCGTTATAACCCGAACAAGAAAATCTGAAATCATCAAAAGACATTCCTTAATGGCTACGAAGTGATGTGTGTAGGCTGGAAAGCCCTCGATCCTGGGAGTCTAAAATAAATGGGTTTAAAATCCAGATTCAGGAAATCAAAAAAAAGAAAGGGAAGTTTCTGGGAATTGTAAAAAGGTCTCGAGGAGACTTTAAAGGTCACATGTCATGCTTTTCTGGTTATCACCCGTCCCCTTGTGTGATGAAGGTTGTTCTGCATGTGAACGGTCTGCAGAGTCTCAAACCCTCAAAGTGCACCCTGTAGCGAGTAACACTCTAACACAGAGAAGACCTGTCTGCTGCCTAGACGCCAGAACGGGTAGGGGTAGGGGTAGGGGTAGGGTAATGTTGTGAATCGAGTGGCCCATGGTGGTGGTGGGGTTATGGTATGGGCAGGCGTATGTTATGGACGACGAACACAGGCCACTCGATTCACAACATTACCCTACCCCTACACCTCACACCAGATACTGCCTGGTTTTCGGACCCCCCCCCAGACCCCCCCAATGAAGCAAAACTGCACGTTTCAGAGTGGCCTTTTATGGTGGCCAGCCTAAGGCACACCTGTGCAAGTAACCATGCTGTCTAATCAGCATCTTGATATGCCACGCCTGTGAGGTGGGATGGATTATCTCGGCAAAGGAGAAGTGCTCACTATCACAGATCTTTTCAGATTTGATTGAGAAATGGTTATTTTGTGTAAATAGAAAATGTTTTAGATCTTTGAGTTCATCTCATGACAAATGGGAGCAAAAACAAAAGTGTAGCGTTTATATTTTTGTTCAGTGTATTAGTCGAATAAAACAGGAACAGGTGTTTCTAACTCAAACATTACATACAATGAATAAATAAAGTTTGTGATCAGTTGTGCAAAACATTTGGCTTTATTCCCATGTCTGTTGCATATCATTAGTGGATGGATGTGTGTTCTGTTGATAGGTTATAGACTTTCTACTGTGTTTCACTTTAATCGGATAGTCCTAACACATGCCTACAAACGCTTAGTGGAGAACTCAAAGTATACTGATAGTCAACTAAACTCTAAAGTTGCTTATCTGTTGATCATCAACTAATGCTTACTGTAATCTTTAGTGGACATCTTGACTCTCAACAGATTATCAACAGATAGTCACATGACCTGTTGACTTTCAACTGACAGATCGATTTTGAGTAGTTGATTGTCAATTTAAAAGATGTTGACACAATATACAGATAGTAAGGTTGAATATCGGTTAATACGCTGTTGACATGACTGATGACTTATAGAGTGTTAAATATGGACTTTCAAAATAAAGTGTTACCCGTGTTTCTGCTGCACTATTTGTCAATGCACTTAAAGGTGGGGTAGGTAAGTTTGAGAAACCGGCTCGAGATCGCGAGAATTTGAAAATACACAACCGGAGGAAAATCTGCCACTTCCTCACAGAGCCCCTCCCCCAACACACACGAACGCGCACATGACCAATGAGGGCAGAGATAAGTTTGTGCCCCGATGGAAGGCTGACAGGCTGACAGGCAGGTAGGCCATCCGGCTAACGGATTGGTTGTACTTTTTACAGTATTACGGCTTCTACAGATGACATTTGTTTCATGGATTTGTTGTCAAAGCACTTCAGATATTCATTGCTATCGGGATGTTCAGAGCATTCCATGGAATATAACAAAGTGTATCTCGAGCCGGTTTCTGAAACTTACCTACCCCACCTTTAATGTCTTGGCTATATAAATAAACTTGCCTTGTAAGTTCGTCTCTTTGATACCAGCGACCGCCTGACGCTTTATGGGAGCCAAATATGTGCTAAAGAACTCAACTAAACCTGATCGGGAAAACCCCAACATTTTAGTTGCACAATTATTATGAGGTTTCCCCGATTATGACCCTACGCCCAAACCCATTGGTGTCTTCAAAATCCCAACGCATTGGAGTTTAAATGTAAATACCAGATAACACAGAATGAAAAGACTTGCAAACAGGAAATGCTGGGTCCTCAGATTACACTAATTCGACTAATTTGGAGAAACATCGAGAGACAAATTGATTGATTTTAGACATTAGTGAAATGACGGTGTGTTTTGGAATCCATCCGTCCCTGCTGTGTGCTTTTAGTGGCTAAAGCATGTTAAGATAAAAAAGTGTTCACCGGTAGGAAGCCACCTGTGTTTCTCTAATGAAAGACTTTTAAACAGAGATCTCACGCTGGTTTTAATCAAAGCAAAACACAGAGCATGGATTGAAAAGACTCGGTGGAAGACGGGGGTTTCAAAAGATTGATTGTTGTATAAAAGAGACGGACTGAGGGAAAGCAGAAAGACTAAAAGCACACACACACACACACACACACACACACACCAATCAGAGGAGTAGTAGTGAAGTCAAATTGAGGCTGATTGTATTCTCGGCATAGACTTGTCTTTGTCCCTAAGCTCTGTCTAAATATTGAAGCGGATCGTAGTGAAAAGAGACGGCTGTCCAGAGGATTCAACCCAATCTGCATATTCATCACAATTAATTAGGATTCCTCGTTTATTTTATCTTTCCTGCTTCATTTCTCGAGAGGAAACTACTAGACAATGTTGAGGCGGTGATCAGAATCAGTTATTAGAGGGGGGGGGGGGGGGGTAGACGTAAGAACACACACACACACACACCTTCCCCATCAGCATCTGAGGATGATTCTGTCTGCATCAGATAAATTGAGTTCTACACAAGCAGCGTTCCGTCTCTCTGTTGATATAAGAACTTCCAGCGCCGTCTCTCACTTTGTCTTTTCCCTCTTTTGTCTGAACCAGCTGCCGCTAAACTGACTGAGGGCGGCCATTGTTTCCAAAGGCACACAAACGACGTGCCGCTCAACAGACTTCTCGCAAGGCTAACTCTTTTAATTGCTCAAAAAAGAAAAAGGAATAAAAAGGGCGAGAGACGATGCCAGTCCTCGGGGTGAAAGAAGTGTTATGAAGTCTGTCAGGCGCCGAACAAAGTGAAGAGTTTAATTGCGAGGGGAAGAGAAACGGTGGCGTGTTTTTCCGAATAGGTGTCTGATTAATCCATGCCACGTTGCTCAGGTGTTTCCTCAACGTCTCAACATTTGGATAAATCCCTGAAAACAGGTATAAAGGCCGAATTAGTGTTGATACTGCAAGGAGACGTATTGTGTGAAGAGAAATTGAAGATGTTGTTTAATTGTTGAATATATTTATGATCCATATTCAGTTCGGCGGCATTTTCTCAGTTTTTCCAAAGGTCTTCTCATCAGGGCTCTATAAATAAAGAACTACGGCAGATCTGTAATATACAATGCAGCCGAACCGTGTATTACAATGCCGGTTATGTGATGACTTTCAAAGAGAAAAGCAAGAACACTCGGAATTAAGTATTATTTTATTCTTTTAAAATGTTTTCCGGATTTCATGTCATATAAACACCAAATCCCAGCATGCATTGCGGCTAAAACATCCAATAAGCGAGCTTAAAACCATAGCCGAGGATCTTGGGTAATCGCTCGAAATGCCTACGTCTGTTTCCGGTTCTTTTTATTTTGAAATTCAGTTCCTGACGGACGCCAAAAAAGCCCGAGATTATGGAATTAAACCAATAAATAAAAGCAAGGATAATTGTGTGCTATTGCTGAGTAAATAACAGTGTGTTATTTTGAAAAGAATAACGAATTAGAAGGAAAAAAAGATTTAAAAAATACAGATTTCAGTATCCTGAGGCTCTGAGCCATTTATTTTCCTCACAGCAACAAAAGTCCGAAATTATACGATTTCAAATAAAAGCAATAACTGTGGCTTGATATTGAGTAAGAACATGTTTTGATGAACCACACAGCTTCCGGTCTTCCACGACCCGACCGGAGAAAAAGACGTGCTGCAGGCAGTAGAAATACATTGCTTTTAAAATCGTGCTGTGCAACACGAAATGCCGTGAGACTGGGTTGGCACACAGGCCATTAAACACAAAATGGCGTCAACAGCTGAAGGAGACGAATACACTGAATGTAAAGGTAACTGTTTTGTTTTCCATATAAGATATTGTTTACAGTGTCGAAGAAGCCAGTAAGTGCTTTGGGAGGCTAGGGACCGTGTAAATAATTGATCATCAATAAATTAGCATTGGCTCAGGAGAATGCACGAGTTCTCAAAACTACACTTGTGTTGCAACCTCATTAAAACACAGCAGTGTCTACCTTTGACTTGTTATCAAAGCTCTGCTGCAGTTCAAACAAAGGCTAATTTCGCTTTTCTTATATTGGTTACGTTTCAATTATTCAGAAAGGTTCTTTGTGGAATTTTCTTAAGATAAAATGTAATATTTATGTGCACATTCAGTGTTTTGTTCTTGACAAAACTCATCGTGTGCATTCTTAAAGTCACAGAAGCGAGTCAAAAGTATTTATTTCCTCTGAAGATATAAGTAAAGCGTATTTAATCGGATATTTTGAATCCGTCTTCACTGCCTGAAAGTTTCATTATCAGGTTTCTTTGCACATTTCCAACACAGACAATAAAGTAAGTTCCCTATTACTTCAAACACGTCTATCGTCTTCATACTGTCGATTTGGGAAAACCCAATGTTGTACTATATCCGTATCAACAAGCAATATTTAGACGGACGGACAGACGGATAGACGGATAGACGGATAGAGAGATAGATGGATGGATGGATGGATGGATAGATAGATAGATAGATAGATAGATAGATAGATAGATAGATAGATAGATAGATAGATAGATAGATAGATAGATAGATAGTAGATAGATAGATAGATAGATAGATAGATGGATAGATAGATGGATGGATGGATAGATGACGGATGGATGGATGGACGGATAGAAGGATGGATAGATAGATGGATAGATAGATGGATAGATGGATAGTGGATAGATGGATAGATGGATAGATAGATGGATAGATAGATCATGATGGATAGATAGATGGATGGATGGATAGATGGACAGATGGACGGATAGATGGATAGATGGATAGATAGATGGATAGCTGGATAGATGGATAGATGGATAGATGGATAGAGGATGAATCGATGAGGGATAGATAGATGGATGGATGGATTGGATAGATGGATGATAGATGGATGGAATAGATGGATGGAATAGATGGATGGATGGATAGATGGACGGATGGACGGCTAGATGGATAGATGGATAGATAGATGGATAGATGGATAGATGATAGATGGATAGATGGATAGATGATTAGA
>JAMFTG010002669.1:0-26562 GCA_023974075.1 Chaenocephalus aceratus
TTTTCTTGCAGGGCACTGCCACAACCTTCTGAAATGTACCAAACAAATATGAATTCTTAATAATGAATCAATACATTTTAAATATTTCACCAACAGCTCCTGAAATCTACTTAACACAATAATTCAATATCTAAAGTCATTCAGATCAACATTTGAAGTAGCAGACGTTGCACTGATTCACGATGTCTTGCTATTTATAGCATTGCACTTTCTGGTTGGATGCAAACTGCATTTCGTTGAACTTGAATCTAAATCAAAAGACTTGTAGTGTTTTTACATTTCAGAACAACTACTTGAACCCAAATAAAGACCCGAGTAGAACCTCAAAATGACTGTTGTGTCTCGTCAGAATTGTTAGTTCTTCGATCCTTGTTTATTTGTATTAGTATAATTTCTCGGTTAAGTTAATATCGTCATTGCGTCTGCTAACCCTTTTGTTGTCTGTCATTTCCTGTTTCACTTTGGTAATCTCCTCGCTCACTTCAGGTAGAAGCTCGACTCCTACCCATGTGTGTTTTTCACTGACCTGATGACCTGCCCCCCCGCCCTTATTGTTTGCGCCTGTAGAGCCCCTTGGTGTATTTAATCTGTGTTTCCTCTGTGCCCAGTGCCAGATTGTTCGAGCCTTACGGCCTGTCCACACACAGGCATGAAAAACATCTTGATGCTGGGCGTGTCTGAAGCTTGGCGATTTTTTGCGACCAACAACCAATCAGGAATCTCCCGCCCCGACATACAAAGCAATAGCGATGTTAAAACGAAGTAAACTGGATATAAACTCCCCAAACAGGCGAAAACCTACCAGTTTCCCCCACTGTCTCTGCCACCTCCCTCCATGCCTGGTTCCTCCGGTTTGTATCCCGGTAATAGTTCTGATCGTAAAGAACCGGGTGATTTGCTACCGTAATTTCTCGTTTGGAATATGAGGAAATGAACTGCGGTCTGGCTCTCCCAGCTTGCACGCGGTTTGATTGGCTAGTGCTTCTACTGTCAGATTTGCATAAACGGGATTCGATTGGCTGATGCCAGCTTCGAAAGCATCGTGAGCATCAAAAGTTGAACATTGCTCAACTTTTGATGCTCACGATGCAAAGCCATGCTCCGCTCCCCACAATGCAGTTCGGCGAAGATTCAAAATCTTCTACGCCACCCCATTCAAGTGAATGGGCGAAGCTTTGAAAGATTTTTTTCATGCCTGTGTGTGGACGGGCCGTTAGAGTCGAGCCTTGTTATTTGTGAATTGTCAGCCAGTTGATATCTGCGCTCGAGCAAGTTTAAGTTAGTATTTAGTAAGTCCATGTTTACCATGAGTGTTTGTATTCCCTTGCAAATCACCTATAAAGTAAATTCCTTTTCTGAACCGTCCTTTTGTCTGGAGTCGTGCATTTGGGTCCAATCATTTCATCATGTGCCCGAGTCGTAACAATGACCATAAGTTAGACCTACCGTATATGATGTTGATATCCACAGTCGCTGATCTAGTTTCATTGCAGCGGTTCGCAAAGTTGCACGTGACTGTAGGAACCCCTGATTTTGTACAGGTGACGATCGCATCGGCTGTAAACGTTTTCTTAGTTTCTTCTGAAGGAACCGCTGAAATCACAGGAAGTCATTTTCAACAATAATCCGTGGGAATTAATGGGAAAAAAGCACTTCATTTTGAGGATTTTTGCTCTTTTTTTGCTCTGTTAGTAAAATGTTTTGTTTTTTAATGTTTTAATTTTCATAATATTCCAGATTTTGGAAATTACATTTACACAGGATTCTACATGTGCATTTTCTATTTTAAAGATCTGATACATTTTTGTGAAATGATGATTTATTTTTCAGAATCTTTGAGTTTTTGTCCGAATTTTTTTTTTAATTTTCACGATATTCCAAATTTGGGAAATTACATTTCAGAATTTTGAATTTTGACTTTTTTATTTCAGAATTTTGACTTTTTTATTTCAGAATTTTGACTTTTTTATTTCAGAATTTTGACTTTTTTTGTCATAATTTGTACTTAATATAATGATCAGTACGTTATATAAGGATGAGCTATTGAGGGCACTTTGAGGTCCCCACAATCATCTTTGCAATGTTTTTATTTGATTCTTTGAAATATCCACATTTACATCCTTTTCAATATTTAGAGAATCTTCCCCAAAATCTGCACTTCCATTGAAACGAATGGGAAAAAATGCTAAAAAAAAAATTCACTCAAGAATTTTGGCATATTTTCCAATTTATTTTAGATTAAAATGTCTAGCATTTCCATGTTTCAATTTTCATAATATTTAACATTTTATACATGCTTTTTTATAACTGACCAAGAGTAAGGATTTAGATTTTTTTTGTCAACATTTAGTTTTTTTTGTCAGAATTTAGATTTTGTTTTGGCTGAATTTTGACTATCTTTTCGATATTTCGATATGTTTTGCACTTCCATTGAAATGAATGGGAAGAAGAAGATGGAGTTACCATTGAAGAGGTGTTCGTGGGCCCACGTCACCGTGTAGTTTTCCGTGTTTTTCTCGATCTCACATATCACTTTCACGCTCAGAACTTCCTCCGGCGAATCACATTTCGGGAACCCCGGCTCGGTGCTGATGAGGATGTCTGGCAGGAGGGCGAGGTCCATCAGAGCGCTGGCCTGGTGGGAAATGGTGAGGTCGTTCTTCTTCTGATGATAGGCACATGAATAGACGCCTAAAAAACAAATACATATATAATTATTTATTTTTTAATTAGTGTTTTTAAATGCCATTTTATAATATGTTTCTTAATGCTCTTAATGTCTTTCATTTTTGTAAAGCGCTTTGAATTGAAACTTGCCTTGCAATATGTAAATAAAGTAAAAACGAACCTTCCCAGAGTTCAGAGATTTTGAGGAGTTGGACGGTGGTGTTTTTCGGTTCAGTAGACACTAAGGCCTCGGTGCCGTTAAAAATCTCCGTCACCCTCCGGTCTCGGCTCAGCTGCCAGACCGGCAGTACGCCCAGGGGCTCCTGTAACTGACAGCTAAGAAGGGGCTGATCTGTGAAACACACCGGGCTGGCAGGCATGGTTAACTTGATGACACCTGCAGAAAAACAATGATCACAAACTACTCAAACTGTTTTGGGAGATAACAAAAAATATTTTGCATTTCTTGTTTTTACGATATTCCACTTTTTTTTTATCAGAATTTAGATTTGATGTCAGAATTTCTACATTTTGAGAATTAGCAACATTTTGAACCTTTTCAGGATTTTGACTTTTTCCTCAGATTTTTCTTGTCGATGCGTCAAGTCCTAAACAATTTTTAAAGGGTGGGATTTTGAGGGAACTTTTTTCAAACAAACATTTTTGCAATCTTTAAATATTCTTATTTTATTCGTGCACTTTCCACATTTAGATTTGTTTGCAATATTTAAAATGTAAGAATATAATTTCCCTCAAAGCTTTTAGACCTATTTCACATTTTTAGCTTTTCCTTTTGACATTTAATTGAATTGTCTTTTTTCAATATCATTCCAAAGGAATTTAAATAATTTCAGATATATATATATATTTTATTTTTTTTAAATTGTATGCGTCTCGACTCAGACCTTTTTTAAAAAAAATATTTCATAACTTCTCTAAATATTTGTATTTACATTTAGACTTTTTTGCAATATTCAAAAATAATTCCACTTACAGTCAAAGCTTTTTGCCCTATTTCACATTACTCAATATTCCGGCTTCAAAATGCTGACAAACGACTGGCCTGATCTTCATGAAACTTTGTGTGACGCATTGGGGGAGGAATAAATCCTTACATTTTGGATGTGAGATTTCCCACTGGCTGAACAGGTACCTGAACTCTCCAGATCCAGAGATGCATTCACATTTCTGGTCAGTTGATCTGATTTGTCGACCAAGTCCTTTTGTCCAATTTTTTGAGCAACGGTCAACGCAAACTCAACGATGACGCTCCCAACCCTTCAGTGAAGAAAACGTAAGATGTCAGTCTCACATTAAATACAGAAACAAACAAACACTATTTGATAATTTTCAGAATTCAGACTTTTTCCTCAGAATTGAATTTTTTTCTCAGATGTTTGCCTGTAGATGTATCTGTGGGGGAGACTTCTGAAACAAGTAGAGTCAGGACTCAGAGAGACACGAGGAGAGCTGGAGCTCTGATGGAGTCAGGACTCAGAGACACGAGGAGAGCTGGAGCTCTGATGGAGTCAGGACTCAGAGACACGAGGAGAGCTGGAGCTCTGATGGAGTCAGGACTCAGAGACACGAGGAGAGCTGGAGCTCTGATGGAGTGAGGACTCAGAGACACGAGGAGAGCTGGAGCTCTGATGGAGTCAGGACTCAGAGACACACGAGGAGAGCTGCAGCTCTGATGGAGTCAGGACTCAGAGACACGAGGAGAGCTGGAGCTCTGATGGAGTCAGGACTCAGAGACACGAGGAGAGCTGGAGCTCTGATGGAGTCAGGACTCAGAGACACGAGGAGAGCTGGAGCTCTGATGGAGTCAGGACTCAGAGACACGAGGAGAGCTGGAGCTCTGATGGAGTCAGGACTCAGAGAGACGAGGAGAGCTGGAGCTCTGATGGAGTCAGGACTCAGAGAGACACGAGGAGAGCTGCAGCTCTGATGGAGTCAGGACTCAGAGAGACGAGGAGAGCTGGAGCTCTGATGGAGTCAGGACTCAGAGACTCGAGGAGAGCTGGAGCTCTGATGGAGTCAGGACTCAGAGACAAGAGGAGAGCTGGAGCTCTGATGGAGTCAGGACTCAGAGACACGAGGAGAGCTGGAGCTCTGATGGAGTCAGGACTCAGAGACTCGAGGAGAGCTGGAGCTCTGATGGAGTCAGGATTCAGAGACACGAGGAGAGCTGGAGCTCTGATGGAGTCAGGACTCAGAGAGACACGAGGAGAGCTGGAGCTCTGATGGAGTCAGGACTCAGAGACACGTGGAGAGCTGGAGCTCTGATGGAGTCAGGACTCAGAGACACGAGGAGAGCTGGAGCTCTGATGGAGTCAGGACTCAGAGACACGAGGAGAGCTGGAGCTCTGATGGAGTCAGGACTCAGAGACACGAGGAGAGCTGGAGCTCTGATGGAGTCAGGACTCAGAGAGACACGAGGAGAGCTGCAGCTCTGATGGAGTCAGGACTCAGAGACACGAGGAGAGCTGGAGCTCTGATGGAGTCAGGACTCAGAGACACGAGGAGAGCTGGAGCTCTGATGGAGTCAGGACTCAGAGACACGAGAAGAGCTGGAGCTCTGATGGAGTCAGGACTCAGAGACACGAGGAGAGCTGGAGCTCTGATGGAGTCAGGACTCAAAGAGACACGAGGAGAGCTGGAGCTCTGATGGAGTCAGGACTCAGAGACACGAGGAGAGCTGGAGCTCTGATGGAGTCAGGACTCAGAGACACGAGGAGAGTTGGAGCTCTGATGGAGTCAGGACTCAGAGACACGAGGAGAGCTGGAGCTCTGATGGAGTCAGGACTCAGAGACACGAGGAGAGCTGGAGCTCTGATGGAGTCAGGACTCAGAGACACGAGGAGAGCTGGAGCTCTGATGGAGTCAGGACTCAGAGACACGAGGAGAGCTGGAGCTCTGATGGAGTCAGGACTCAGAGACACGAGGAGAGCTGGAGCTCTGATGGCAAACACTGACGCTTTATTTGAAGTTACGGCCGGAGAATTCACGCAACATGTGGAGTGTCACGAGTTGACACAGCGGTTGCCAAACCAATTCTGAAGAACTCTTTCTGCAGCTCGAGGTTTTATCTAGTTCAGAGTGTAATAATCAACATTCTTTATCAGTGAGACGAAACAATATGGTCCCTGAATCTAACTAGAGCTCTCGTTCATAGGAAAGAACGTTCTCCTTCGTCCCTGAACAGTAAACTACCTCATGGCGGCTTGTGCTCTGTCATAGACTGGCAACAACAATGCGCCCAAGCTGCCCCTCCTCAAGAGAGATAGCAGCAGAACCCAAGCTGCCCCCCCTCAAGAGACACAGCAGCAGAACCCAAGCTGCCCCTCCTCAAGAGAGATAGCAGCAGAACCCAAGCTGCCCCTCCTCCTCAAGAGAGATAGCAGCAGAACCCAAGCTGCCCCTCCTCAAGAGAGATAGCAGCAGAACCCAAGCTGCCCCTCCTCAAGAGAGATAGCAGCAGAACCCAAGCTGCCCCTCCTCAAGAGAGACAGCAGCAGAACCCAAGCTGCCCCTCCTCAAGAGAGATAGCAGCAGAACCCAAGCTGCCCCTCCTCAAGAGAGATAGCAGCAGAACCCAAGCTGCCCCTCCTCAAGAGAGATAGCAGCAGAACCCAAGCTGCCCCTCCTCAAGAGAGATAGCAGCAGAACCCAAGCTGCCCCTCCTCCAGAGAGATAGCAGCAGAACCCAAGCTGCCCCTCCTCCAGAGAGACAGCAGCAGAACCCAAGCTGCCCCTCCTCAAGAGAGACAGCAGCAGAACCCAAGCTGCCCCTCCTCAAGAGAGATAGCAGCAGAACCCAAGCTGCCCCTCCTCAAGAGAGATAGCAGCAGAACCCAAGCTGCCCCTCCTCCAGAGAGATAGCAGCAGAACCCAAGCTGCCCCTCCTCAAGAGAGATAGCAGCAGAACCCAAGCTGCCCCTCCTCCAGAGAGATAGCAGCAGAACCCAAGCTGCCCCTCCTCCAGAGAGACAGCAGCAGAACCCAAGCTGCCCCTCCTCCAGAGAGATAGCAACAGAACCCAAGCTGCCCCTCCTCCAGAGAGATAGCAGCAGAACCCAAGCTGCCCCTCCTCCAGAGAGACAGCAGCAGAACCCAAGCTGCCCCTCCTCCAGAGAGATAGCAGCAGAACCCAAGCTGCCCCTCCTCAGGAGAGACAGCAGCAGAACCCAAGCTGCCCCTCCTCAAGAGAGATAGCAGCAGAACCCAAGATGCCCCTCCTCCAGAGAGATAGCAGCAGAACCCAAGATGCCCCTCCTCCAGAGAGATAGCAGCAGAACCCAAGATGCCCCTCCTCCAGAGAGATAGCAGCAGAACCCAAGATGCCCCTCCTCAAGAGAGATAGCAGCAGAACCCAGGCCGTAGAACTATGCCGTGGGAAAGGAGACAGTGAGAGGAGAAAATGATGAACTGTGTCGAAGGTTGAGTACCTGAGCAAATGATTAACAGTATCAAGTCTTAAACACCTTTTTAAAGGATGGGATTTTGATTTTCAAACACACATTTTTGCAATCTATAAAGTTAGTTTGTATTGTCATATTTAATACAAAAACAAACACTATTTGATTTAGTAAACAAAGCAGGCACCTGTATCTGGTGATGCTTAACGTGTCAAATCCCGGCAAAGTGCTGTACACCGTCTTCATCTGCAGGGCGACAAATCAATAAACATTATTCCTCATACTTCATAGTATTCTGCTTACATTGTGTTAACAGAGAATTGGCCATTTAATAGTGTTTTTATTCAATCTATCTGTACATTTTGTATATTTTTCTTACTCTGGTTTATTTATTATATTTTATTTTATTATTATTTTATTTCAATTTTGAGATGATTTTATTTTAGAATTGTTTATTTCTACTCTTTTAATTGTTTATTATGTGCAATGCCTTGTTTTGTTTTATGCTGCCGCAACAAAAGAAAATCCCAAGCTCAATAGTTATCCTCCATGTCTTCTTTGTGCAAAGAAAACATCCAGGAGTTTATTTTACTAACTTTCTCTGTTTGTGACTGCAGATTTCCCCCATTAGCATTAGCATTAGCATTAGCATTAGCATTAGCATTAGCATTAGCATTAGCATTAGCATTAGATAAAAGCCTTATTTGCATATGTAAACATGTCTTGTTTAAATATATGAGATGTTTTCTTCACTGTGATATTTGGTAGTTTAATATTAGTATTCCCCTGCAGTGTCTCTCCTCTTTTCTTTATTATTCCCACGCTTTACCTTAACAAACATGTCTTTGTGACACGCCTTATATTCCGCGCTGTCTTCTGGTTTCAGGCAGTTATGATACGTTGTTCCTTCCAATCGAAGGAATCCATTGATCGCAACTGCAACGAAACAAAATGTTTTGGTAACACTTTATATTAAGGTACACATATGTACTGTATGTGTGTACTTCTACTTGAGGAAAGGATGTGTGTACTTCTACTTGAGTGAAGAATGTGTGTACTTCTACCTGAGTGAAGGATGTGTGTACTTCTACTTGAGTGAAGGATGTGTGTACTTCTACCTGAGTGAAGGATGTGTGTACTTCTACTTGAGGGAAGGATGTGTGTACTTCTACTTGAGTGAAGGATGTGTGTACTTCTACCTGAGTGAAGGATGTGTGTACTTCTACTTGAGTGAAGGATGTGTGTACTTCTACCTGAGTGAAGGATGTGTGTACTTCTACTTGAGTGAAGGATGTCTGTACTTCTACTTGAGGAAAGGATGTGTGTACTTCTGCCTTCTCTGCAGATATACAGAAAGAGAAACACATCAACTCTACCTGCATCGCTGTGAACACACATTGGGGTGTGATCTTTGGGGAAAGTGCACTTCTCCTGAAGGTCGCAGCCCTCTTCGCTCCATCTGAAGTTAGACGAGCAGCTGCACTCCCTGCTGCCGGCATCGCTCTGACACACTGACGGAGAACACGTCACCTCTTCATTTACCATTTTCATACCAGAGAGCATCTACGGTTTTTGTAAATGTGTGATTTTTCCTGGAATTGTAATGTTGTGAATTTGGGATTTCTTCTTCTTCACCTTTTGGATTTTTTACTTACTTTTCTTTTAGATTTGATATTTTTGTATTTTAAAGTTCTCCTATTATAGTGTTTCTCATCAGTACATCACAGGTCTCAGATATATCCAGAGCCTGTCTCTGATTGGCTGAAACACCAGACAGATCATTGCAGCATTACCCAGAATCCCCTCTGTTTCAGCCCTGTTTCCAAAGTGCTGATTCTCTGTCTGTTACTTCAGATGAAAATAAGGAGCCCCTCCCCACGCCCCTCTGAGAGACATTTGGTTACAAAGAACTCAAAAGGCGCGTTCACACCGCAGTACTTTTCTCACAAAGGTTCATGAGGACTTAGTTCATGCGAACTCTTTAGTTCTCATGAACTAAGTACAGATTGCGTTCACACCAGAAAAAGTCCCTGGGGGAGGATCAGTCAAATGAAGCCGCTGACGTCACTTCTTCTTCTTCTGCTTCAGGTTTACTGGCAGGCCGCAAACCACTTCACGGCGTATACTGCCGCCCAAAGTCCCCGGCCGGAAGTCCCCGGAGTTGGGGAAGGCTTCAGTAGAAGCTGCTGGGACTCCCAGCAGCTTCTACTGAAGCCTTCCGAGTAAATCGCCAGAACGCCGACACCTCCTCATCTCCACTGCTCCCATGTTTTATTTTGTGTTGCCATAAGTTAGTCTCTCTGCGTTTCTGCGCTGGGCTAATGCTAATGCTAATAATGCTAATGCTAATAATGCTAAGGCAAGGATAATAAAATGGCGGCTTCACAAAGCTCTTTGGGAGTGTTACGGGGCGTGGTTTGCAATCCGCCCAGCCAATCAGGAATATAGCTCTTTTCTCACAAAAGAGCCGCTCGAAAGTCCCTGCTCTCTGGCAGGGACTTTCGAGCGGGTAAAAAGGTTCGCATGAACTACTTTTAGTACCAGCTCTTTTTGGTGTGAACGCGATCATGAACTAAGTTCCATGAACCTTTGTGGGAAAAGTACCGCAGTGTGAACGCGCCTAATGGAGCTCTAGAGGAGATTCAGGTGATAAGGGGGGGGGGGTTACCTTGTTGCTGATTGGCTAATGGTTACCAAGCCAACACATCGTTATGACATCATCAAGTGGCCAAAATCTGATCAGCTCATTTTCAGACAGGTTTTTATAGAAATGGATCAAAAAGAGAGAAAATCTTTGTTCCTGAAACTTTCAGAGTCTCTTTCCACAGAGGGGACACATGTTGATGTAGAAGAGACATGGAGAAGAGGGGACACATGTTGATGTAGAAGAGACATGAAGAAGAGGGGACACATGTTGATGTAGAAGAGACATGAAGAAGAGGGGACACATGTTGATGTAGAAGAGACGTGAAGAAGAGGGGACACATGTTGATGTAGAAGAGACATGAAGAAGAGGGGACACATGTTGATGTAGAAGAGACATGGAGAAGAGGGGACACATGTTGATGTAGAAGAGACATGAAGAAGAGGGGACACATGTTGATGTAGAAGAGACGTGAAGAAGAGGGGACACATGTTGATGTAGAAGAGACATGAAGAAGAGGGGACACATGTTGATGTAGAAGAGACATGGAGAAGAGGGGACACATGTTGATGTAGAAGAGACATGAAGAAGAGGGGACACATGTTGATGTAGAAGAGACATGAAGAAGAGGGGACACATGTTGATGTAGAAGAGACATGGAGAAGAGGGGACACATGTTGATGTAGAAGAGACATGGAGAAGAGGGGACACATGTTGATGTAGAAGAGACATGGAGAAGAGGGGACACATGTTGATGTAGAAGAGACATGAAGAAGAGGGGACACATGTTGATGTAGAAGAGACATGAAGAAGAGGGGACACATGTTGATGTGGAAGAGACATGAAGAAGAGGGGACACATGCTGATGTAGAAGAGACACGAAGAAGAGGGGACACATGTTGATGTAGAAGAGACACGAAGAAGAGGGGACACATGTTGATGAAGAAGAGACACGAAGAAGAGGGGACACATGTTGATGTAGAAGAGACACGAAGAAGAGAGGACACATGTTGATGTAGAAGAGACATGGAGAAGAGGGGACACATGTTGATATAGAAGAGACACCGAGAAGAGGGGACACATGTTGATGTAGAAGAGACATGAAGAAGAGGGGACACATGTTGATGTGGAAGAGACATGAAGAAGAGGGGACAGATGCTGATGTAGAAGAGACATGAAGAAGAGGGGACACATGTTGATGTAGAAGAGACATGAAGAAGAAGGGACACATGTTGATGTAGAAGAGACATGAAGAAGAGGGGACACATGTTGATGAAGAAGAGACATGAAGAAGAGGGGACACATGTTGATGTAGAAGAGACATGAAGAAGAGGGGACACATGTTGATGTAGAAGAGACATGAAGAAGAGGGGACACATGTTGATGTAGAAGAGACATGAAGAAGA
This sequence comes from Chaenocephalus aceratus, assembly GCA_023974075.1. Lineage (NCBI taxonomy): Eukaryota > Metazoa > Chordata > Actinopteri > Perciformes > Channichthyidae > Chaenocephalus > Chaenocephalus aceratus. Next base: position 11,136 of record JAMFTG010002669.1, read on the forward strand.
GGGGACACATGTTGATGTAGAAGAGACATGAAGAAGAGGGGACACATGTTGATGTAGAAGAGACATGGAGAAGAGGGGACACATGTTGATGTAGAAGAGACATGAAGAAGAGGGGACACATGTTGATGTAGAAGAGACATGGAGAAGAGGGGACACATGTTGATGTAGAAGAGACGTGAAGAAGAGGGGACACATGTTGATGTGGAAGAGACATGAAGAAGAGGGGACACATGTTGATGTAGAAGAGACATGAAGAAGAGGGGACACATGTTGATGTAGAAGAGACATGAAGAAGAGGGGACACATGTTGATGTAGAAGAGACATGGAGAAGAGGGGACACATGTTGATGTAGAAGAGACGTGAAGAAGAGGGGACACATGCTGATGTAGAAGAGACATGGGGAAGAGGGGACACATGTTGATGTAGAAGAGACATGAAGAAGAGGGGACACATGTTGATGTAGAAGACACATGGAGAATAGGGGACACATGTTGATGTAGAAGAGACATGGAGAAGAGGGGACACATGTTGATATAGAAGAGACACCGAGAAGAGGGGACACATGTTGATGTAGAGGAGACATGAAGAAGAGGGGACACATGTTGATGTAGAAGAGACATGAAGAAGAGGGGACACATGTTGATGTAGAAGAGACACAGAGAAGAGGGGACACATGTTGATGTAGAAGAGACACAGAGAAGAGGGGACACATGTTGATGTAGAAGAGACATGAAGAAGAGGGGACACATGTTGATGTAGAAGAGACATGAAGAAGAGGGGACACATGTTGATGTAGAAGAGACATGAAGAAGAGGGGACACGTGTTGATGTAGAAGAGACACAGAGAAGAGGGGACACATGTTTATGTAGAAGAGACATGAAGAAGAGGGGACACATATTGATGTGGAAGAGACATGAAGAAGAGGGGACACGTGTTGATGTAGAAGAGACATGAAGAAGAGGGGACACATGTTGATGTAGAAGAGACACAGAGAAGAGGGGACACATGTTGATGTAGAAGAGACACGAAGAAGAGGGGACACATGTTGATGTAGAAGAGACATGGAGAAGAGGGGACACATGTTGATGTAGAAGAGACATGAAGAAGAGGGGACATATGTTGATGTAGAAGAGACATGAAGAAGAGAGGACACATGTTGATGTAGAAGAGACACAGAGAAGAGGGGACACATGTTGATATAGAAGAGACATGAAGAAGAGGGGACACATGATGATGTCGAAGAGACATGAGGAAGAGGGGACACATGTTGATGTAGAAGAGACATGAAGAAGAGGGGACACATGTTGATGTAGAAGAGACATGGAGAAGAGGGGACACATGTTGATGTAGAAGAGACATGAAGAAGAGGGGACACATGTTGATGTAGAAGAGACATAAAGAAGAGGGGACACATGTTGATGTAGAAGAGACATGAAGAAGAGGGGACACATGTTGATATAGAAGAGACATGGAGAAGAGGGGACACATGTTGATGTAGAAGAGACATGAGGAAGAGGGGACACATGTTGATGTAGAAGAGACATGGAGAAGAGGGGACACATGTTGATGTGGAAGAGACATGAAGAAGAGGGGACACATGATGTAGAAGAGACATGAGGAAGAGGGGACACGTGTTGATGTAGAAGAGACATGAAGAAGAGGGGACACGTGTTGATGTAGAAGAGACATGGAGAAGAGGGGACACGTGTTGATGTAGAAGAGACGTGAAGAAGAGGGGACACATGTTGATGTAGAAGAGACATGGAGAAGAGGGGACACATGTTGATGTAGAAGAGACATGAAGAAGAGGGGACACATGTTGATATAGAAGAGACATGGAGAAGAGGGGACACATGTTGATGTAGAAGAGACATGGAGAAGAGGGGACACATGTTGATGTAGAAGAGACATGGAGAAGAGGGGACATATGTTGATGAAGAAGAGACATGAAGAAGAGGGGACACATGTTGATGTAGAAGAGACATGAGGAAGAGGGGACACATGTTGATGTAGAAGAGACATGAAGAAGAGGGGACACATGTTGATGTAGAAGAGACATGAAGAAGAGGGGACACGTGTTGATGTAGAGGAGACATGAAGAAGAGGGGACAGGATTACAGCTGTCCACTTTAAACACAGTAGAAAGTATTTGTACATATTGTTGTTATAAAAGCCTTCACAGTGTACCTGTGGTCACCGTGAGGTTGTCCACCTGCAGGCTCGTCTCGTTCACAAACGTCTCCCCCAGTCTCTCGGTGATGTTCGGGATGGCACTGCTCTCTATCGTCAGCCTCACATAGTACATCTGTGTGGACGCGCCTCAAATATGCAAAATGGAGAAAGGTAATTATATAACGCCTCATTTGCATATTCAAACACCTGTCAGGAAACGTGTCATATATAAAAATAAGAGTGTTAAAGTGTAAAGTTATGAAGCTTCTTGTGTCGAGTCATTGGGAGCAGTATGAGGTCACCTTGTCCAGACGCCTGTAAGACACGCGAGGACACGAGACATTAGGCGCGAGGACACGAGACATTAGGCGCGAGGACACGAGACATTAGACGCAGTGGCTGGTGTGACTTTAATATAATAAGATATGTGTGCTGTAATGATACCTGGCAGAGGGTTAGTCCCAGGATGTAGAGGAGTGTGATCGTCCACATCGTGTTCCTGCAAACAACAACAACAACAACAACAACAACAACAACAACAACAACAACAACAACAAGCAAGGACACAATAAATATGTTTTATATGTTCCAATAAACTGTTTCATAAACAAACTTTCTTTGCATTTCTATTCTGCAATAAATGACTCAATATGTTCACTTGGCTTTTAGATTGCATGAATGTTTACTCACTTATTTACTCACTGCATTTGATAAGTTAGCTTTCTCTTTAAAAGAGTTAGTGGTGATCGATATAAAACACATCATATATATTATTCTGAAATGGACCAATCTGCACAACGACTACTTTCACTGTCTTTCACTATATTTAGATGAGAATACTTTTCTACTTTCACTTGAGGAACATTTTGAATGCAGGACTTTTACTGTAACAGAGTATTCCTACACTCTGGTACTTCTACTTTTACTAAGTACACGCTCTGAGTACTTCTACTTTCACTCAAGTACAAGATCATTGTACTTCTACTTTTACTCAAGTACAAGATCAGAGTACTTCTACTCTAACCCAAGTACAAGATCTGAGTACTTCTACTTTTACTCAAGTACAAGATCTGAGTACTTCTACTTTAACCCAAGTACAAGATCTGAGTACTTCTACTTTTACTCAAGTACAAGATCTGAGTACTTCTACTTTTACCCAAGTACAAGATCTGAGTACTTCTACTTTTACTCAAGTACAAGATCTGAGAACTTCTACTTTTACCCAAGTACAAGATCAGAGTACTTCTACTTTTACTCAAGTACAAGATCAGAGTACTTCTACTTTTACTCAAGTACAAGATCTGAGTACTTCTACTTTTACTCAAGTACAAGATCTGAGTACTTCTACTTTTACTCAAGTACAATATCTGAGTACTTCTACTTTTACTCAAGTACAAGATCTGAGTACTTCTACTTTTACTCAAGTACACGGTCTGAGTACTTGAGTACTACGTTTTGAAAGGTGCCACTGAATCAAGTGTATTAGTATTGCTCTTTTTGACCTGCAGTCTCTCAGGACTGATGAAGGGATTCTGATCAAGCTGCAGACCTGACGGCGTGAGAACACTTCCAGCTTCCTCCAACTTCTCTTTCCAGCTCAGAAAATACTGCATGATTTCACTTACTGAACTCTTAGTGTTAGTTTATCCCTTTAAGTCTAGAGATTATCTAAAGTGTTTTACTTGTAAAATGATGTTATTTTTCTCCACGAATGTACCACTTTAATCAGGTGCCTTTAGATCTACTGAACATTTAATTTGAAAACCTTTAATTACCTTTTTTAATTATTTAAAATGTATTTCAAGTTCTTTGATCAGAATTGTAGTCTATCAACACTGGTATCGTTATTTTTTTAATCTAACCTACTGCCTTAAAACGTCCTCAAACGTCATTTGTTCTACTAAAAGATGTACCACTTAATCTTAATTACCCTCTACAATTATTTAGGATGTATTCCTTTTTTCCCCAAGTGTTTAAATCTGATGTGTATTCCTCTGCACTGATAAACATATATATTATACCATCAGTTCAGAGTACTTTACCAACAATGTCAGAAGCGCAGTGCAACACTTTGAGTATATCTGCACTGTCTGTTGAAGTGCACCAGCAGCTATGGCACAAGTTATATCACATAAACAAGTACATGTATATTGATATAATATAAATACATAGAGACATACCTGCAGTCCTCTGTGTTCAAGGGAAGCATCGATGTGCCAGCGACAGAAAGTAACAGGAAGTGGTGTCCATCATCAGGTCGTCTCAGTTGCCTGCAGGACATGCAAAGTGCGGCCGTTATGTTGGAGCTCATTTGACTTCCAAACATCCACAACACCGTCTGCTGTGGAATAGTGTGGGGGGGGGGGGGGGGGGGGGTCACGTGATGCAAAACATGCGTTAGGTGGTACTGCAATATAAGCAAAGCTAAACAGAACATCATACACAACACAAAAGTGAATACAAGTTAAAAAAAAAGCGTTTTAATATTATTTAAAATAGATGTAATCATGACACAGAGGTAATTAGATCTTACAAATGTGGGAACAAATATAAAATACAAACTAAAAATAATCGAATAAAATAATAATAATTATAATAAATGTGTTGAAGCTGCTTCTATATTTGCATGCGTTTTGGTTTTGTACATCTGCATTGTGCACCTGTCGGACACCGCAGGTAATAATACTCCCTACTGTCAGGGGCGCCGCTTGCGAACAGGCAAGGCAGGCAACTGCTTGGGGCCCCGCACCAGAAGGGGGCCCCCAAAGAAGGTAGATTAAGAAGGTCCACAGCAACGACAACATGAAACACCCTTTAATTTACTGCAACGACATGTCGGGAAACCCCCTCAAGGCGGCCCCATGCATAGCACGCCGTAAGAAACTACTTGGGGCCCGGACCAGAAGGGGGCCCCCAAAGAAGGTCCACAGCAACGACAACATGAAACACCCTTTAATTTACTGCAACGACATGTCGGGAAACCCCCTCAAGACGGCCCCATGCATAGCGCGCCGTAAAATGCTGCTTTTTATCTTAAGTTTTGTTGCGAAAAGCTGGTTCGAGGGGCCCCCAGTGAATGTTTTCCTAGGGCCCCCACCGATTTAGGATCGCCACTGCTTACTGTATATGCATCTATAATTATAAAGTGTATTTGTATATTTTAAGGCAGTATATTGAAGCTCCATGGAGAGAAGTTCATCACAGCACATCCAAACAGTCAGGACTCCTGATTTGAATACTTTGAATAACATTTAAATAAGGGGGATTCTGTTTCTAACAACGTGGCTTTCCACTTCAAAACTGTCATTAGGTGAAATGAATAATCTCTTGTTTATGTTTTAGCAACACACAGTTCTGGATGTTAGTGTGTGTTTATCTGACTTTACGGCGACTCGTGGCTCATGCAAAACGACAAACACGTCATTAGAGATGTTATACAACCTTATTGGGGAGCAGAGCAGCTCTTATTATTATTATTATACAACCGTTGTGTTTGTATTTGATGTGTTTGGTTGATAGAGAAGCTTTGTGCTGCAGGTGGTGGAGGGTGTGTGCGGAGCGTCAGGGTGAAGAGAGGAAGGAAAGAGGACAGTTTGGAGAGAGAGGGGTTTCTGCTGAGAGGAGAGAAGTTACAGGGTTCCTGTTCAGGTTCAGGTTGGTTACAGAGCCACTGAATACTCAAGTACAAGAGATGAGTACTTCTACTTTTACTCAAGTACAAGAGATGAGTACTTCTACTTTTACACAAGTACAAGACCTGAGTACTTATACTTTTACACAAGTACAATACCTGAGTACTTCTACTTTTACTCAAGAACAAGATCTGAGTACTTCTACTTTTACACAAGATCTGAGTACTTCTACTTTTACACAAGTACAAGACCTGAGTACTTCTACTTTTACACAAGTACAAGATCTGAGTACTTCTACTTTTACACAAGTAAAAGATCTGAGTACTTCTACTTTTAAACGAGTACAAGACCTGAGTACTTCTACTTTTACTCAAGTACACGATCTGAGTACTTCTACTTTTACACAAGTACAAGACCTGAGTACTTCTACTTTTACTCAAGTACAAGACCTGAGTACTTCTACTTTTACTCAAGTACAATATCTGAGTACTTCTTCTGAATAGTTAGGTGTCCCTGGGTGTTTTGAAAGGCGTCTCTAAATGAAATGTATTATTATTATTATTATAACTGTTTGCCTTTTTTCTGTAAGGACTAAAGAAGGGATTCTGATTAAGCTGCAAACCTGACGACGTGAGAGTCCTCGTTATTTGACCATTTTGATCTCAGAGAGAATATCGTAAAAAAGTGTGAATCCTTGTGACGCTCCCTCCTGGACCAGCGGGGACAAAGGGAAGGAACAACATGTGAAATAACCGGGAGAGAGAAATGAGAGGAAAGTGATTGCTGAAGCCACAAGGTGATATCTTAATCAGTTAAAGAAAGGAAAGAGGCTCACCAGACAATTTGAAATGCAAACTAATGAGAAACAAAAACAACTTTCTCATAAAAGAAAGCGACGACAGTAAAACAAGACACTGGTCAAAACCTTTACAAGTTGAGACACAAACCACGGCACGTAACAACCATGAACACATTTTAATTCTGAAAAAGATCAAAAGTCTGAGAAAAAGTCAGATATGGAAGAAAAACAAATCTGAAAACAGTCAAAATACTATAAATAAAGTCAGAATCCTGAAACACATAAAACATCTGAGAAACAAGTCAAAAGATGAGAAAAGTCAACATTCTATAAATAACAAAAATCTTGAAGAAAAAGTCAGAATTCGGAAACAAATTTAAATTCTAAGAAAAAAAACATCTAAATTAGTTTTTTAAGGCAAAATTGTGAGAAAAGACAGAATTTCAGGAAAGTGAGGAATTTTGAAAAAAGTCAAATTCCTTTTCTCTTTTTTAACGTGTGATGAAAAAAAATGTCAGAATTAGGGAAATCAAATATTCTGAGAAAAATGTAAAAAATGAGCATTTTCAAAAGAAATGAACATCTGCTCTCATGTCTGTCGGCTTCTGAAAAGCAGCGGGGATCAGCTGCTGAACTGCTGCTGTCTGTTGCCGGGCTCCGGTGATTGGCAAATCTGGGTGATGCCTTCTGATGTGATGTGGCATGTTTGGCGTGTGTTACCGTTAGCATACTGCACCGCTATCGAACAACACCGACACACCGTCCTCGTCCGATCCACCACTCGCACTCCATCGTTATTTAGTCCACAGGGAACCCGACATGTTCCCACACAGCTGATTTAAAAGAAGCAGGTGGGTTCTAGCTCCTGTGTGTTATCTGAACTCGCCATACTAACTGTTCTTCTTCTTGTATTTTGTTCGTTTTGTTGTGTTTTCTTCTTCTTCTTCTTTACTTGTTGTTTAAGGGCGGCTGGCAAACAGCTTTTAGGCGCAACACCGCCCCCTGGATTATAAATAGTGTAATGGATACTGCCCTGAATGACATGACCTTTTTCCCAATCGTAAAAAAAAAAGGCGTATTCGTCGTGTGTACTGCATGAACCGGGGACGAATATGGATAACGTTACACCCCTAGGTGCTGGCCATTGGCTTAATCATATCACCTGTGTTGGCTTTATGTTTTTGGTCAAAAATGTGTTTGTTTCACATTTTCATTGATGTAATCAATAATTTTTCTAATTTAATACAAATAATAAAAATAATTTTCAAAGAAATACGAAAAAAAAAACGCACATATTTCTTGGGGGTGCTTAGGGGGTGCTTTGGCAATCCTGGGTGGCCCTAGCCCCCCCCTGGCGCCGCCCCTGTGTGTCAGAACCCGCTCTAACAACTCTACTGTTTTTCTGTCTAACTCTTAATACTCTGAATAAGGGAAGGAGTGTGAAGGGCCCGTCTTCCAACACTGACCTGGTTTCACGGAAGAGCCTTGAAAATGTACGTCTAACTGGGCTATACAACACATTAGCATGAAAAGTAATGTTCATGTTGCAATGATATATCAAATATACGTTTCTGATCAGTTCACAGAAGACCTTGTTTTAATTAAAGTCCAGAACATTTATTAACCTACATATTTTTAGCCAAACAATTATGTTTTTAAAGACGTTTTGTTAAAGTTTTGTTTATATGCCAAATAATTATATATTTTTTAAACCTAACAAAGAAATGTTATTGAACGGTTACTGAGCGCAGTTCAGGTGTGTGGGATATCTTGTGGGGGCAGGGCTGTAAATGACCTGTTCATTGAAGTGACTGTTTGTGTGTGCTGTGATACACTGCGACACATTTACACATATTTATGGGTCATCACCCTGAGTGTGGTTCTGGTTCTGTGGGGAACATTCTGGGCTGACCTGGGGCCTCATTTATAAACGTGGCGTACGCTCAAAAGATGGCGTACGCCAATTTCTAAGCAATCTTTGCGATTTATAAAAATCAAACTGGAAAATGTGCCGTCCTCCACACACAACAACAGGAGGGACGAGAAACTGCGACACCGTTGGCAGGAGGAAGAATGGAGAGAAATATGTGTAAATAATGCCATGGATTTCATTTCAAACCTTTATTTATCCAGATTGTCCCTTGAGATCTCTTTTTCAAGGGAGACCTGCAGTCTCACATAAAATGTTACCTCTCATTTATATTACAATTAATTAACAAAAAATGATTAAAGCCAATCTTTAAATGATTTAACAAACGTCCGTTTGAGACTCCTCCGTGCACACAAAAACATAACTTGGAGAAATAAATAAATACGGAAATGTTATTGATCACCCCTCGATTATGTTCTCTTGTTAAGAAAGAGGGAGGCGTGTGGCGCAGTGGGTTTGCGTTGGGATCAGGGGAGCGCAGGTTCAAACCCCACAGCAGTCAGCATGTTGTTGTGTCCCTGAGACTCTTCACCCCAAAGTGCTCCTGTGGGGATTGCCCACAGTAGATTATCCCTGGTTACCGGACAGCCCCTCCCACTTTGATTCATAGATCAGTGTCGACTGGTTTACTGACATTCCTGGTATGTGCTGGAGCATTACATCACATTACATTTAGCTGACACTTTTATCCAAAGCGACTTACAATAAGTACATTCGACCAGGAAGACACAACCTTGAAGAAAACAGAATCATAAAGTACATCAGGTTTCATAGAGCCAAGTATTTCAAGTGCTACTCAACTGGCTTTAGATAAGCCAGTCCTTTATTAGTATATAAGTGCTTTGTTAGTAGTTCTATCCTCGAGGTGGAGTCGAAGGAGATGAGTTTTCAGTCTGGAAGGTGTGTGAGCTTTCTGCCGTCCTGATGTCAATGGGAGCTCATTCCACCATCTTGGAGCCAGGACAGCAAACCCACGTGTTTCTGCTGATGGGAACTTGGGTCCCCCTCGCAGCGAGGGTGCAGCGAGTCGTTTGGTTGATGCAGAGCGGAGTGCACGTGCTGGGGTGTACGGTTTAACCATGTCCTGGATGTAGGAAGGGCCAGATCCATTCACAGCATGGTACGCAAGTACCAGTGTCTTGAAGTGGATTCTAGCAGTTACCGGAAGCCAGTGGAGGGAGCGGAGGAGCGGCGTGGGTGGGAGACATTCAGGAAGGTTGAAGACCAGACGAGCCGCTGCATTCTGGATGAGCTGCAGAGGTCGGATGGCACATGCAGGAGATCAGCCAGGAGGGAGTTGCAGTAGTCTAGGCGTGAGGTGACGAGAGCCTGAACCAGAACCTGCGTGGCTTTCTGGGTCAGCTGGAGACGCATCCTCCTGATGCTGTAGAGCGTGTATCTGCAGCAAGCGGGTTGTAGCAGCGATGTTTGCAGTGAAGGACAGGTTGTTATCTAGGGTCACACCCAGAGTCCTTGCAGTCTGAGTCGGGGAAACAACAGAGGGGCCGATGTTGATTGTTAGGTCAGGAAGGAAAAGCAGTTCTGTCTTGTCAAGGTTGAGCTTGAGGTGATGAGCAGACATCCACTGAGAGATGTCAGCTAGACGAGCAGAGATGCGTGCGACGACCTGGGTCTCTGAGCGGGGAGAGGACAGGATCATTGGGTGTCGTCAGCGTAGCAGTGGTATGAAAAACCATGCGGGCTAATGACAGATCCGAGCGAGTTTGTGTACAGGGAGAAGAGGAGGGGACCAAGAACAGAGCCCTGAGGGACCCCTGTAGTTAATTGACAAGGGTCGGACTCGGACCCTCTCCAAGTTACCCTGTAGGTGTGGTCTTTGAAGTATGAGGTGAGGAGGGAAAGTGCAGAGCCTGAAACTCCAAGTTCTTGGAGAGTGCGAAGGAGGATCTGATGGTTCACCGTGTCGAATGCAGCAGACAGGTCCAACAGGGATGATGACAGAGGAGAGGGGCGGCTGCTTTGGCAGTGTGCAGTTCCTCAGTGACAGCAAGGAGGGCAGTTTCTGTGGAGTGACCTGCCTTGAAACCAGTATGTTGAATGAATGGAGTTACATAACCTTCAGAACAAGCAATACCTGCTTTTACTTCTGATACATTATTTTCATGTATCTTTCTTCCATGGTTTGCTATCACCATCTACTGTACAGAAGGTAAGAGTACATCATCTGGTCTGAATTCTCCTGCAGATTACACTGGATTCTGACGACGGGTTCATGATTTTAGCCCAAGCATGATAAACACATCTTAATTGATCCTGTAGGATGTCTAACTCTTAATGCTCTGAGTAAGGCAGGTGAGGGAGCGTCTGGCAGGCTGACAGCTACATCCTGTAAGGCCGGTTTCCACTCTCTGGATTCCTGAGGGTGTGAAGGCGTCCTCAGATCAGATGCAGGCAGACCTCATGACGCACCAACGGCTGGAACTGTGACAACAACATCAACTTTACAGCAGCACTGTCGAACTCTGTTCACAGTTTCTGATCCACTAGCACAGGGGAGGGGAACCTTTTTCCTCTCAATGGCCATTTCCATTTTTACAACATCCTCCGAGGGCCGTACAAATGATTGACGTCTGCTAAAAAATACTAAAATCCCAGTTTTTTTTCTGCTTCGAATAGTTCTCTCTTTTTTCACCATACCTGTGTTTGCATCACTGTAACCAATGAGCACCTGCATGTGTATGAGAATGGCCCTGACACCCATGTCAGCCCAGATTTACAAACTCCTGGCAGGACAAGCCCGAGCTCAATTCTTACACTGAATTTAAAAAAGTGAGTGAGGGACTGCAATATAAGAGGGAAAGAAAGAGAAACTTTAAAACTGTTAAATTGTTATGATGTGTAAAGACTGATATTGTTCTATAATCGGCTGAAACTGTTAAGTCATGATGTGAAACGGTTAACAAAGAAAAAGGGACTCTCAAGCTGCTGCTACACTTTATTTTATTTATTTAAAACTTTTAATATGCACATATTTTCAAAAGCTATTTTATTTATTTTCTCTATTTTATTTGTAAATGCAGCCCGAGAGGAACATTACACATATCCACATTATTTACTGGATATCTGTATAGTTCAATGTTAATTGACAATACATATTGTTGTTTTTGAATTGTACTTTCTTTATTTGATTGGCAGTCAGTTGTTGATTACATGCAGACGTTGATAAAGCTACAGGTCACTTCAATATATATCACACTAATTCATGAAGCAAGTTAGACATGTTGATGTTCCGGACCTTTGCATGGGGAAATTTTCTCTAACTGGACCTCGTTGAATTTTAGTTGAAGACCCCTGTCCTAGGGGAATGATCGGAAAAATTCCAATGCAGGACAGATTTAGCCCCTATCCCATATGATACTTACTACTCGGATATAGTTTATTCCGATATTCACGAAACGCTGTATACATATTGCTATTATGATGGCACACATATTTCAAATTGCCTTCCATTAGCCCCGCCCCCCAGAAAGTCGGCCATTTTGAAAAATGTGCGTTTTTCAGCCATTTTACGCACGTTCTTGCAAACTTCTCCTAGGGGAATGATCGGAAAAAATCCAATGCAGGACAGGTTCAGCCCCTATCCAATATGATACTTAATTGAGGAGCACATTTTTGAAAAATTACTCGTGGAGGTCGTAAGCTAACAGCGAATACACCATTTTTGACGATTTACATGTCACAAATTCATCCAAACTACTACATTTCCATTTTTGGAAACCTTTACAAAGTGGCACCGTAACTCCGAATGACCTGACATTTTGCCCCACTTATTCGGGTGGACGTACTCTACATATTATGTCCATGTACCAGAAAGCTCCACCTACTTCATTTTTCTTAAATTACCATAATGTTAAAAACAGTGTAATATTCACTTAAATTTCAAATTTTGGTTTTTCAACACCAAACTCAGTATACACTATCGCCGGAGGGTCAGACACATTATCGTAGGGAATGAGCATGTTCAGTCGATAAATGTGGCCGTCATTACTCTAAACGTGTTCGCAAAAAGGCGGGGCTTAGATAGAAATGCTCATAATTCATCAACAATGTACCAAAAAAACACACATTTTGGTGGTAAGGTTCAGTCTGTATTGGGGAATCAGCACAAAAAAGTAATATCCATTTTGGACTATAGGGTCGCTTTACCGCACCGTTGTGACGAAAAGGGAGCTGAGCCAGAAGGCAAAGCTCTCTGTCTACCGGGCCATTTTCGTTCCTACCCTCACCTATGGTCATGAAGGATGGGTCATGACCGAAAGAACGAGATCGCGGATACAAGCGGCCGAGATGGGTTTCCTCCGCCGGGTGGCTGGTGTCTCCCTTAGAGATAAGGTGAGAAGTTCGGTCATCAGGGAGGGACTCGGAGTTGAGTCGCTCCTCCTTCGCGTCGAAAGAAGCCAGTTGAGGTGGTTCGGGCACCTAGTTAGGATGCCACCTGGGCGCCTCCCTAGGGAGGTGTTCCAGGCACGTCCAGCTGGGAAGAGACCAAGGGGTAGACCTAGGACCAGGTGGAGGGATTATATCTCTTCGCTGGCCTGGGAGCGCCTTGGGATCCCCCAGTCAGAGCTGGTTGATGTCGCCAGGGAAAAGAAAGTTTGGGGCTCTCTGCTGGAACTGCTACCCCCGCGACCCGACCACGGATAGCGGGAGAAGATGGATGGATGGACTATAGGGGGCGCCAAAAACATGACAAATGTATAACTCATGAAATGATGGCCGAAATCTTTTTTTCTTTTTTTTTAGACATTACTCTGGGGATGAGTATGGACTTATATTTAAAGTGTCACAATGAATGACAAATGTGGGCGTGGCCTGTACTTTTTTTTTAATGACGATGTGCTTAAATGTGTTTCGGTACGCAAAACTTGGGACACGCATCACAGCCCACGACCTTTTCAAGAATGTAAAAAAAAAACGTAATTTTTCAAAAATACTGCTCACTAGCGCCCCCTATTGTGTGGTAGTCACATATAAGTCTCAGAACTTCACGAATTTTGGCACAGACATTCCTCATGGAATTGCGGACATATTTGTAGATATATTCCATTAGCCCCGCCCCCCAAAAAGTCGGCCATTTTGAAATATGTGCGTTTTTCAGCCATTTTACGCACGTTCTTGCGAACTCCTCCTAGGGGAATGATCGGAAAAATTCCAATGCAGGACAGGTTTAGCCCCTAGCCAATATGATACTTAATTGAGGAGCACATTTTTGAAAAATTACTCGTGGAGGTCGTAAGCTAACAGCGAATACACAATTTTGACGATTTACATGTCACAAATTCATCCAAACTACTACATTTCCATTTTTGGAAACCTTTACAAAGTGGCACCGTAACTCCGAATGACCTGACATTTTGCCCACTTATTCGGGTGGACGTACTCTACATATTATGTCCATGTACCCGAAAGCTCCACCTACTTCATTTTTTTAAATTACCATAATGTTAAAAACAGTGTAATATTCACTTAAATTTCAAATTTGGTTTTTCAACACCAAACTCAGTATACACTATCGCCGGAGGGTCAGACACATTATCGTAGGGAATGAGCATGTTCAGTCGATAAATGTGGCCGTCATTACTCTAAACGTGTTCGCAAAAAGGCGGGGCTTTAGATAGAAATGCTCATAATTCAACAACAATGTACCAACAAAACACACATTTTGGTGGTAAGGTTCAGTCTGTATTGGGGAATCAGCACAAAAAGTAATATCCATTTTGGACTATAGGGGGCGCCAAAAACATGACAAATGTATAACTCATGAAATGATGGCCGAAATCTTTTTTTCTTTTTTTTTAGACATACTCTGGGGATGAGTATGGACTTATATTTAAAGTGTCAGAATGAATGACAAATGTGGGCGTGGCCTGTACTTTTTTTTTAATGACGATGTGCTTAAATGTGTTTCGGTACGCAAACTTGGGACACGCATCACAGCCCACGACCTTTTCAAGAATGTAAAAAAAAAACGTAATTTTTCAAAAATACTGCTCACTAGCGCCCCCTATTGTGTGGTAGTCACATATAAGTCTCAGAACTTCACGAATTTTTGGCACAGACATTCCTCATGGAATTGCGGACATATTTGTAGATATATTCCATTAGCCCCGCCCCCCAAAAAGTCGGCCATTTTGAAATATGTGCGTTTTTCAGACATTTTAAGCACGTTCTTGCGAACTCCTCCTAGGGGAATGATCGGAAAAATTCCAATGCAGGACAGGTTTAGCCCCTATCCAATATGATACTTAATTGAGGAGCACATTTTTGAAAAATTACTCGTGGAGGTCGTAAGCTAACAGCGAATACACCATTTTTGACGATTGACATGTCACAAATTCATCCAAACTACTACATTTCCATTTTTGGAAACCTTTACAAAGTGGCACCGTAACTCCGAATGACCTGACATTTTGCCCACTTATTCGGGTGGACGTACTCTACATATTATGTCCATGTACCCGAAAGCTCCACCTACTTCATTTTTTTTTAATTACCATAATGTTAAAAAACAGTGTAATATTCACTTACATTTCAAATTTGGTTTTTCAACACCAAACTCAGTATACACTATCGCCGGAGGGTCAGACACATTATCGTAGGGAATGAGCATGTTCAATCGATAAATGTGGCCGTCATTACTCTAAACGTGTTTGCAAAAAGGCGGGGCTTAGATAGAAATGCTCATAATTCATCAACAATGTACCAAAAAAACACACATTTTGGTGGTAAGGTTCAGTCTGTATTGGGGAATCAGCACAAAAACTAATATCCATTTTGGACTATAGGGGGCGCCAAAAACATGACAAATGTATAACTCATGAGATGATGGCCGAAATCTTTTTTTCTTTTTTTTTAGACATACTCTGGGGAT
>JAMFTG010002670.1:10000-12500 GCA_023974075.1 Chaenocephalus aceratus
AAACAGTAACGCAAACGACCGTTTTCGCCCTCGTGCTGCCGAACGGTCCATACGACACTAAACAGTAACGCAAACGACCGTTTTCGCCCTCGTGCGGCCGAACGGTCCATACGACACTAAACAGTAACGCAAACGACCGTTTTCGCCCTCGTGCGGCAGAACGGTCCATACGACACTAAACAGGAACGCAAACGACCGTTTTCGCCCTCGTGCGGCCGAACGGTCCATACGACACTAAACAGTAACGCAAACGACCGTTTTCGCCCTCGTGCGGCCGGACGGTCCATACGACACTAAACAGTAACGCAAACGACCGTTTTCGCCCTCGTGCGGCCGGACGGTCCATACGACACTAAACAGTAACGCAAACGACCGTTTTCGCCCTCGTGCGGCCGGACGGTCCATACGACACTAAACAGTAACGCAAACGACCGTTTTCGCCCTCGTGCGGCCGGACGGTCCATACGACACTAAACAGGAACGCAAACGACCGTTTTCGCCCTCGTGCGGCCGAACGGTCCATACGACACTAAACAGGAACGCAAACGACCGTTTTCGCCCTCGTGCGGCCGAACGGTCCATACGACACTAAACAGGAACGCAAACGACCGTTTTCGCCCTCGTGCGGCCGAACGGTCCATACGACACTAAACAGGAACGCAAACGACCGTTTTCGCCCTCGTGTGGGCGGGGCCTCAGAGCAACACGCAGAAGACCATACACTCAGTGGTTCCCATCTGTTGGTCCACAGCGTCCAGAGTATTTGTGAGAGTGTGTGAGAGAGTGTGTGTGTGTGTGTGTGTGTGTGTGTGTGTGTGAAGTGTTTCTCTGTGCATCTTACTGACTGTGTTTCGCATCAGACCGTAGAGTCAGAGTGTGTGTGCTTCTCCTCACTGCCTCGAGCAGGATGCACAGCAGCAGCTGAGGCTCTGTGAGTCAGTCTCTCACCTCGTTCCAGAAGCTGCCGTTAGACTGCGCTAAAAATAACTCGGCATAACGAGCATGAAGCTAAAGACGCTGCAGAGAGGAGATGTGAGGCGGGGGGGGGGGGGGGGGGGTCTGACAGCGCCCGAATGAACCCCTTTATTCTGGTTCTCCTTCGGTGGAGCTTCGGCTCAGGCTTGCTTCAATAGAAACACTGCAGGAGCACGTATCCGTCTCTAAGCTGCTGGACGGGTCTGTTTCAGCCCCGTGACTCAACAGCATCAGGGTTTATAACAGGGGGGGGGGGGGTGGCTAGTCCCTGAGGACCGACCTGGTGTGGGGGGGTCTGAGGGTTCAGAAGACGCATCACTGCAGAACGTTCTGTAGAGCTGCGTCTCCCTCGGCAGGAGATACTGAAAGAAGAACAGCCCCCCCCCCCCCCTCAGCCACACACTGGAGACCCCCCCCCCCCTCTCTGCTTGCTTTGATGCTGCTGATCACGCCTCGGCCTATTTCTTTTTCACATGCTCGCATTTGATTGGCCCTCCTGAGAGCGCTGCAGTGTGATGGAGTGTGTGTTAAAGGGTCCAGAGTGATGCTACGAGCTAACTGAGGCTAACAGCTGAGAGTCACTCCTCCAATCGGTGTCCAGGAGAGACAGATCTCATCCTTAGCCTCTCAGGAGACATGTTGTCTTTGAGGTGACTCCTGGAGACATGTTGTCTTTGAGGTGACTCCTGGAGACATCAGGAGACATGTTGACTCCTGGAGACAGCAGGAGACATGTTGTCTTTGAGTTGACTCCAGGAGACATCTGGAGACATGTTGTCTTTGAGGTGACTCCAGGAGACATCAGGAGACATGTTGTCTTTGAGTTGACTCCAGGAGACAGCAGGAGACATGTTGTCTTTGTGTTGACTCCAGGAGACATCAGGAGACATGTTGTCTTTGAGTTTACTCATGGAGACATCTGGAGACATGTTGTCTTTGAGTTGACTCCTGGAGACATCTGGAGACATGTTGTCTTTGAGGTGACTCCTGGAGACATCTGGAGACATGTTGTCTTTGAGTTGACTCCAGGAGACATCAGGAGACATGTTGTATTTGAGTTGTCTCCAGGAGACATCTGGAGACATGTTGTCTTTGAGTTGACTCCTGGAGACATCTGGAGACATGTTGTCTTTGAGTTGACTCCAGGAGACAGCAGGAGACATGTTGTCTTTGAGTTGACTCCTGGAGACATCTGGAGACATGTTGTCTTTGAGGTGACTCCTGGAGACATCTGGAGACATGTTGTCTTTGAGTTGACTCCAAGAGACATCAGGAGACATGTTGTCTTTGAGTTGTCTCCAGGAGACATCTGGAGACATGTTGTCTTTGAGTTGACTCCAGGAGACATCAGGAGACATGTTGTCTTTGAGTTGACTCCTGGAGACATCAGGAGATATGTTGTCTTTGAGTTGACTCCTGGAGACAGCAGGAGACATGTTGTATTTGAGTTGACTCCAGGAGACATCAGGAGACATGTTGTCTTTGAGGTGACTCCAGGAGACATCAGGAGACATGTTGTCTTTGA
>JAMFTG010002670.1:17500-26263 GCA_023974075.1 Chaenocephalus aceratus
ACATGTCTCCTGATGTCTCCAGGAGTCAACTCAAAGACAACATGTCTCCTGTCGTCTCCTGAGTCAACTCAAAGACAACATGTCTCCTGATGTCTCCTGGAGTCAACTCAAAGACAACATGTCTCCTGATGTCTCCTGGAGTCACCTCAAAGACAACATGTCTACTGATGTCTCCTGGAGTCACCTCAAAGACAACATGTCTCCTGATGTCTCCTGGAGTCAACTCAAAGACAAGATGTCTCCTGATGTCTCCTGGAGTCAACTCAAAGACAACATGTCTTCTGATGTCTCCTGGAGTCAACTCAAAGACAACATGTCTCCAGATGTCTCCTGGAGTCAACTCAAAGACAACATGTCTCCAGGATTCAACTCAAGACACATGTCTCCTGATGTCTCCTGGAGTCAACTCAAAGACAACATGTCGTCTCCTGGAGTCAACTCAAAGACAACATGTCTCCTGATGTCTCCAGGAGTCAACTCAAAGACAACATGTCTCCTGATGTCTCCTGGAGTCAAATCAAAGACAACATGTCTCCTGATGTCTCCTGGAGTCAACTCAAAGAAAACATGTCTCCTGATGTCTCCTGGAGTCAACTCAAAGACAACATGTCGTCTCTGGAGTTAACTCAAAGACACATGTCTCCTGATGTCTCCAGGAGTCAACTCAAAGACAACATGTCTCTGTCGTCTCCTGGAGTCAACTCAAAGACACAGGTCGTCTCCTGGAGTCAACTCAAAGACAACATGTCTCCTGATGTCTCCAGGAGTCCAACTCAAAGACAACATGTCTCCTGTCGTCTCTGGAGTCAACTCAAGACAACATGTCTCCTGATGTCTCCTGGAGTCAACTCAAAGACAACATGTCTCCTGATGTCTCCTGGAGTCAACTCAAAGACAACATGTCTTCTGATGTCTCCTGGAGTCAACTCAAAGACAACATGTCTCCAGATGTCTCCTGGAGTCAACTCAAAGACAACATGTCTCCAGGATTCAACTCAAAGACAACATGTCTCCTGATGTCTCCTGGAGTCAACTCAAAGACAACATGTCGTCTCCTGGAGTCAACTCAAAGACAACATGTCTCCTGATGTCTCCAGGAGTCAACTCAAAGACAACATGTCTCCTGATGTCTCCTGGAGTCAAATCAAAGACAACATGTCTCCTGATGTCTCCTGGAGTCAACTCAAAGAAAACATGTCTCCTGATGTCTCCTGGAGTCAACTCAAAGACAACATGTCGTCTCCTGGAGTTAACTCAAAGACAACATGTCTCCTGATGTCTCCAGGAGTCAACTCAAAGACAACATGTCTCCTGTCGTCTCCTGGAGTCAACTCAAAGACAACATGTCGTCTCCTGGAGTCAACTCAAAGACAACATGTCTCCTGATGTCTCCAGGAGTCAACTCAAAGACAACATGTCTCCTGTCGTCTCCTGGAGTCAACTCAAAGACAACATGTCTCCTGATGTCTCCTGGAGTCAACTCAAAGACAACATGTCTCCTGATGTCTCCTGGAGTCAACTCAAAGACAATATGTCTCCTGATGTCTCCAGGAGACATAATATCTGGGGGTTAGTTTGACTGCGTCAGTTTAAAAGACGTCAGACTGGTGGAGACCAAAGCAGAGCTAAAAGAGGATGTTTTATTAAACTAATGTTAGCTCTTCTGCCCCCTGGTGGATTGGATATCATGAAGCGGGTGACGATGGATATTGTATATTTGCATAGTTTCTGGTGTTTGTAGCAATAACATGTCCCACCAGGCGGGGGGGGGGGGGGGGCAGTGAAAGGTATATTTTTATATGAATCAGCTGCTGAACACACACTGAATATCCAGGACTAAAAGATGAACCTGCAGCTCCACTCCGAGTGTATTTAGAGGAAATATAAATGTATATCCTGATTTAATGTTCTGCTATTTTCCTATGACTGTGCACTGTGTCCCGCTGGTTCCTCAGAGAGCGTCTTCTGTCTTCAAAGAGTTATATTCATGTTTTATACTCTGTTCTGTGGACTGTGGTCTTCTTGTTGGTTCTGTTGATATTTTATAAATGATATTCTCTGCGGTGTGCTCGTCACACACTTTTACAAACTTTATATCTCCCTCCGTCACGTGGTTTAAGTCCTCTTGGATGTTGTTGCTCTTCTTTGTTTTTATATTCCTCTTTATTTCTTATCTTCAGTTGTTTCCAGCCTGAGTTCAGAGTGTGCCCTTTTCCACTGTACTATAAGATATTTAAAGCTTTTGAATAAAACATATTAAACGGGTCAAACATGGTTCTCCACCGCGTCTCTTCTGTTGAACGTGATGTTCCACGTGCTGTGGCGTTCCCTGCAGTCGGGCAGACTCTGGGGTCAGGGGAGTCACAGCCGACCGAACGCATGAACGCACTCATATGACGCACACCTGCACACTTGCTCGCCTGTTCCACTCTTCGTTTTCCGAATGCTAGGAAGGATTCTTGCCTCGCTTCTGAAGCAAGACGCTCGGAAGACATGTGCTACCAAGCAAGCGTACTCGAGATTGAGAAACACCCAGGGGATATAAGTGCTTATATACTAACAAAGCACTTAAATATTAACAAAGCACTTAAATACTAACAAAGCACTTACATACTAACAAAGCACTCATATACTAACAAATCACTTAAATACTAACAAAGCACTTAAATACTAACAACACACTTATATAAAGCACTTATATACCAACAATGCACTTAAATACTAACAAAGCACTTAAATACTAACAAAGCACTCATATACTAACAAAGCACTTATATACTAACAAATCACTTAAATACTAACAAAGCACTTAAATACTAACAAAGCACTTATATAAAGCACTTATATACCAACAATGCACTTAAATACTAACAAAGCACTTAAATACTAACAAAGCACTTAAATACTAACAAAGCACTCATATACTAACAAATCACTTATATACTAACAAAGCACTTAAATACTAACAACACACTTATATAAAGCACTTATATACCAACAATGCACTTAAATACTAACAAAGCACTTAAATACTAACAAAGCACTCATATACTAACAAAGCACTTATATACTAACAAATCACTTAAATACTAACAAAGCACTTAAATACTAACAAAGCACTTATATAAAGCACTTATATACCAACAATGCACTTAAATACTAACAAAGCACTTATATACTAACAAATCACTTATATACTAACAAAGCACTTAAATACTAACAACACACTTATATAAAGCACTTATATACCAACAATGCACTTAAATACTAACAAAGCACTTAAATACTAACAAAGCACTCATATACTAACAAAGCACTTATATACTAACAAAACACTTAAATACTAACAAAGCACTTATATAAAGCACTTATATTCTAACAATGCACTCATATACTAACAAAGCACTTATATACTAACAAAGCACTTAAATACTAACAAAACACTTAAATACTAACAAAGCACTTAAATACTAACAAAGCACTTATATACTAACAAAACACTTAAATACTAACAAAGCACTTATATAAAGCACTTATATACTAACAAAGCACTTATATACCAACAATGCACTTACATACAAACAAAGCACTTAAATACTAACAAAGCACTTAAATACTAACAAAGCACTTATATACTAACAAAGCACTTATATACTAACAAAGCACTTAAATACTAACAAGCACTTATATACTAACAAAGCACTTAAATACTAACAAAACACTTAATACTAACAAAGCACTTATATACTAACAAAACACTTAAATACTACAAGCACTTATACTACTAACAAAAGCACTTATATACTAACAAACACTTAAATACTAACAAAGCACTTAAATGCAATGTAATGTAATATATGCAATGTATCCAGGTGATGAGTGTCCTCAGGTATCCAGGTGATGATTGTCCTCAGGTATCCAGGTGATGATTGTCCTCAGGTATCCAGGTGATGAGTGTCCTCAGGTATCCAGGTGATGAGTGTCCTCAGGTATCCAGGTGAGGCTTTGTCCTCAGGTATCCAGGTGATGAGTGTCCTCAGGTATCCATGTGTGAGTGTCCTCAGGTATCCAGGTGATGAGTGTCCTCAGGTATCCAGGTGATGAGTGTCCTCAGGTATCCAGGTGATGAGTGTCCTCAGGTATCCAGGTGATGAGTGTCCTCAGGTATCCAGGTGATGAGTGTCCTCAGGTATCCAGGTGAGGCTTGTCAGTATCCGGTGAGAGTGTCCTCAGGTCTGATGAGTGTCCTCAGGTATCCAGGTGAGGCTTGTCAGCAGAAGGTGATGAGTGTCCTCAGGTATCCATGTGATGAGTGTCCTCAGGTATCCAGGTGATGATGTGTCCTCAAGGTATCCAGGTGATGAGTGTCCTCAGGTATCCAGGTTGATGATTGTCCTCAGGTATCCAGGTGGTGATTGTCCTCAGGTATCCAGGTGGTGATTGTCCTCAGGTATCCAGGTGATGAGTGTCCTCAGGTGTCCAGCTTCACCTGTCGAACGCATTCTCACTTAAACAGTCTCCTTTTATTCAGTGTCCATCTTTGCATCCAGCTGCACCTGTAATGCTAATGCTACTGCTAGCACAGCTAAGACCCACCACTGGCCAGGTGTCTCTTTGTGTATAAAGTATAAATGTGAATATTCAATCAAGGAATAATAATAGATACTGGGAGGTGCATACAAATACAGGTGGACCTTCCTATGACTGAACGGGGGCACCTGATGCTGCAGTACTGTGTGTGGCCACTAGTCTCTTACCATATACCGTATAATATATAAATGTTAGTCTTCTCTTTACATCAAAAGGGAACACACACACAATGGAAGAGGTCCTCTTTGTGATGCTGCGGTCATTATGGCGCATTATGTCACACGGGGGGGGGGGGGGGTTGTCAGAAATAGAAAGCATTCTGCAGGATGAATGCAATGATTCAGGGGAAGAACTCGCTCAGGCAGGAGCGGCTGCACGCTTACATTAAGGTCATCTCACTGAGTTGATATCATTAGCTCTCACTGTAGATCATAGCGTGAAGAAAACATTTAAAGGATCACTTTATATGTCATTGCTGCTGTATTGTACCATGAGGTAAATACTTGTGTTGCATATCATGTATTTATTTTTGCTATCTTTATAAATGTCATGTTCTTATATGTTGTATGTGAGGGATGGAATTTAGCTCAAAGCTAAAATCCGGCATATTTACATTTGAAGCATTATTTGTCTTAAAGGTGGGGTAGGTCATTTTGGAGAAACCAGCTCACGTGCGCGAGAATATGAAAATACACAACCGGAGAAAATCTGCCCCTTCCTTCAGACTTCTCACAGAGCCCCTCCCCCAACACACACGAACGCGCACATGACCAATGACGGGCACGAGATGAGTGTGTGCCCAGATGGCAGGCTGACAGGCAGGTAGGCCATCCAGTCACTTTAGCCGGCTCAGATGATTGGTCGTGCTTTCTACAGCGCCACGGCTTCCACAGATGAAATGTTTTTTTATGTATTTATTGTCAAAGCATTTCATTTATTCATTGCTATCGGGATGTTAAGTACAACGGAGTATTAGGGCCACACTTAGAAAAAAAACAGAGACATTTCGAGAATAAAGTCGTAATAATACGAGATTAAAGTCGTAGTTTCAGAAGTGACTTGAGAAGGAGACAACAGCAGCGTCCTGCAATACAATTAGGAATGTGGAGCATCTTGTGAAGCAGTACTTTAGTTTAGGTTTCTCAAATAACTAAATACTTAATATGTTGACACATCAGCATCAGATTAACATAAGTATTAGAACTTTGAAAAGGTTGTGCAAGAAACTATGTCTATTTGGAAGAAAGAACCAAACGGACTGGGAGGAGAGTGTCTCCTTTCTGCAGGAGGAAATGGCTGCTTCTGGCCGACTACAAGGCGATCGTTGGTCTACGAGCTGCTCAAAGGGGATTTGTTGCTTCACAAGAAACGATGAGACTTGTGATCAAGGCTTTGGATCCAGGAGGAGTCGAACGATAGCCTTGTAGTGGAATCGGAATGAGCTCCCATTGAAATCAGGACAGCAGAAAGCTCACACACCTTCCAGACTGAAAACTCATCTCCTTCGACTCCACCTCGAGGATAGAACTACTAACAAAGCACTTATATACTAACAAAGGACTGGCTCCTCTAAAGCCAGCTGAGTAGCACTTGAAATGTTTTAGCTCTATGAAGCCTGATGTACTTTATGATTTTGTTTTCTTCAAGGTTGTATCTTGTTGGTAGAACACACTTATTGTAAGTCGCCTTGGATAAAAGCGTCAGCTAAATCAGTGCTTCTCAAAGTGTGGTCCGCGGACCACTCGTGGTCCGTGCGCCCCCTAGTGGTCCGTGAGTATATTGGTAACATTTCACATTTGAAATAAATGAATAAATGTAAGTTTTCCGCACTCTCGCGGGAATATCTCCGCAATGGAGCGAGCTTAAGTTTAACTTTCGATTGCTTAAAGGTGGGGTAGGTAAGTTTGAGAAACCGGCTCGAGATCGCTAGAATTTGAAAATACACAACCGGAGAAAATCTGACACTTCCTCACAGAGCCCCTCCTCCAACACACACGGACGCGCACATGACCAATGAGGACACGAGATCAGTTTGTGCCCCGATGGAAGGCTGACAGGCAGGTAGGCCCTCCAACGGCCCGGCTAAACGGATTGGTTGTACTTTTTACAGTATCACGGCTTCTACAGATGAAATCTTTTTATGGATTTCTTGTCAAAGCACTTCAGATATTCATTGCTATCAGGATGTTAAGAGCATTCCATGGAATATAACAAAAAGTGTATCTCGAGCCGGTTTCTCAAACTTACCTACCCCACCTTTAATATAGCCCAGTGCTACACCTTCGTCACACATGTAGCCGCCTGTTTGAAACCATTTTCAGGCGATTGTAATCTGTTCTAGAAAAACGATGTGTTTTGGGATATTTGTTAGGTGGTCTGCGAGTGTTTTCTTATTGGTTAAGTCCTTGAGAGAGTTTGAGAAACACTGAGTTAAATGAATTGTAATGTAGTCGGCCAGAACCAGCCATTTCCTCCGGAGACAATCTCCTCCAAGTCCGCTTCTCAAGGCACTTATGAACTACGACTTAATCTCGTATGTCGACTTTATTCTCGTAATGTTTACGACTTTATTCTCGAAATGTTTTTTTCTTCGAAGTGTGGCTCTAATACTCCGTCGTAGTTAAGAGCATTCCATGGAATTTAACAAAAAGTGTTTCTGAAATAAATTACATAGTACCTGAACATGAGCAGGGCTCCTTAACAGCCCCCCCCCCCCCCCTCGTGCAGAGCTCAGCTTTATAAGCGTCTTTAATGGGATTAAGTGAGAAGGATAACCTCCTCAGTATCAGCATGTGGTTCTGACTACCGTTCTGAGCCGTATTCTGCTCAGTGTATTTTACACATTTTATTTGACTATATTAGTTTAAACCGACGGATGATCTTATGCTACGTTCAGGGAGGAGAAGAGGAAGAGAAGAGGAAGAAGAGAAGAGGAAGAGGAAGAAGAGAAGAGGAAGAGGAGAAGAGGAAGAGGAGTTCACAGACTGAAGCTAACCCTGTTATCGTGTGACATCTCATCTTTATTATTATCTGGAAATCACTTTCAATCATTTACACGTTCAATAAAGATCAAAGCAAAACAGAGACAAATAAATCATCAGTATAAAAAGATTATTAAAGCGTTTCAAAGACAGTCGAGACGTGTAAACCTGAACACACACACACACACACACACACACACACACACACACACACACACACACACACACACACACACACACACACACACACACACACACACACACACACACACACACACACACACACACACACACACACACACACACACACACACACACACACACACACACACACACACACACACACACACACACACACACACACACACACACACACACACACACACACACACACACACACACACACACACACACACACACACACAGGTTCCTCTCAGTAAACTGGAACAGATGATCGGTACATTATGATGACGTGTTATTAACGGCATGGATCAGTGAGAGAGTGGGGGTGCTGAGATAAAGAGAAGCAGGTGATCTAAACTGAAGGACTGCAGGATACTTCCTGTACGCTATCGTTGCTAACGTCATGGGCAGTGTCTGTATTCAGCGGCTCAACATCGAGGGTTGGACCACATGTTTCACTTTAGACATACTCTCCTGTCTCATGACACGCTCCTGTCTTAATGATAGGGCCGTTAGCTTAGCATTTAGGTAGCATTCAGTTGGCAAAAGAGCAACAACAGTGACTGGATCTACCAACAATAACTCACACAAAGAAGAGCGGAGCTGGAAGAACGTGTGATAGCATGTGGTAGCGTTTTTTAGCATATGGTAGCATGTGGTAGCATTTGTTAGCATGTGGTAGCATGTGTTAGCGTGTGATAGCCTGTGTTAGCGTGTGATAGTTTGTGTTAGCGTGTGATAGCATGTGGTAGCGTGTGGTAGCGTGTGTTAGCGTGTGATAGCCTGTGTTTAGCCTGTTGTTAGCGTGTGATAGCCTGTGTTAGCGTGTGATAGCCTGTGTTAGCGTGTGATAGCCTGTGTTAGCGTGTGATGGCCTGTGTTAGCGTGTGATGGCCTGTGTTAGCGTGTGATGGCCTGTGTTAGCGTGTGATGGCCTGTGTTAGCGTGTGATGGCCTGTGTTAGCGTGTGATGGCCTGTGTTAGCGTGTGATAAGCGTGTGATAAGCGT
>JAMFTG010002671.1:0-27550 GCA_023974075.1 Chaenocephalus aceratus
TCTATTAGAGTCTATTAGAGTCTATTAAAGTCTATTAGAGTCTATTAGAGTCTATTAAAGTATATTAGAGTCTACTAGAGTCTACTAGAGTCTATTAAAGTATATTAGAGTCTATTAAAGTCTATTAGAGTCTATTAAAGTATATTAGAGTCCATGAGAGTCTATTAGAGTCTATTAAAGTATATTAGAGTCTATTAACGTCTATTAGAGTCTATTAAAGTATATTAGAGTCTATTAAAGTATATTAGAGTCTATTAAAGTATCTTAGAGTCTATTAGAGTCTATTAAAGTCTATTAGAGTCTATTCGAGTCTACTAGAGTCCATTAGAGTCTATTAGAGTCTATTAGAGTCTATTAAAGTATATTAGAGTCTATTAGAGTATATTAGAGTCTACTAGAGTCTATTCGAGTATATTAGAGTATATTAAAGTATATTAGAGTCTATTAAAGTATCTTAGAGTCTATTAGAGTCTATTAAAGTCTATTAGAGTCTATTCGAGTCTACTAGAGTCCATTAGAGTCTATTAGAGTCTATTAGAGTCTATTAAAGTATATTAGAGTCTATTAGAGTATATTAGAGTCTACTAGAGTCTATTCGAGTATATTAGAGTATATTAAAAGTATATTAGAGTCTATTAGAGTCTATTAAAGTATATTAGAGTCTACTAGAGTCTATTCGAGTATATTAGAGTATATTAGAGTCTATGAGAGTCTATTAAAGTATATTAGAGTCCATTAAAGTATATTAGAGTCCATTACAGTCTATTAGAGTCCATTAAAGGCTATTAAAGTCTATTAGAGTCTATTCGAGTCTATTAAAGTATATTAGAGTCTATTAAAGTATATTAGGGTCTACTAGAGTCTATTAGAGTCTATTAAAGTATATTAGAGTCTACTAAAGTCTATTAAAGTATATTAGAGTCTATTAGAGTATATTAGTCTATTAAAGTATATTAGAGTCTATTACAGTATATTAGAGTCTATTAAAGTATCTTAGAGTCTATTAGAGTCTATTAAAGTCTATTAGAGTCTATTCGAGTCTACTAGAGTCCATTAGAGTCTATTATAGTCTATTAGAGTCTATTAAAGTATATTAGAGTCTATTAGAGTATACTAGAGTCTACTAGAGTCTACTAGAGTCTATTAAAGTATATTAGAGTCTATTAAAGTATATTAGAGTCTATAAAGTATCTTAGAGTCTATTAGAGTCTATTAAAGTCTATTAGAGTCTATTCGAGTCTACTAGAGTCCATTAGAGTCTATTAGAGTCTATTAGAGTCTATTAAAGTATATTAGAGTCTATTAGAGTATATTAGAGTCTATTAGAGTCTACTAGAGTCCATTAGAGTCCATTAGAGTCTATTAGAGTCTATTAGAGTCTATTAAAGTATATTAGAGTATATTAGAGTCTATTAGAGTCTACTAGAGTCTATTCGAGTATATTAGAGTATATTAAAGTATATTAGAGGTCTATTAGAGTCTATTAGAGTCTATTAAAGTATATTAGAGTCTACTAGAGTCTATTCGAGTATATTAGAGTATATTAGAGTCTATGAGAGTCTATTAAAGTATATTAGAGTCCATTAAAGTATATTAGAGTCCATTACAGTCTATTAGAGTCCATTAAGGCTATTAAAGTCTATTAGAGTCTATTCGAGTCTATTAAAGTATATTAGAGTCTACTAGAGTCTATTAAAGTATATTAGGGTCTACTAGAGTCTATTAGAGTCTATTAAAGTATATAGAGTCTACTAGAGTCTATTAAAGTATATTAGAGTCTATTAGAGTATATTAGTCTATTAAAGTATATTAGAGTCTATTACAGTATATTAGAGTCTATTAAAGTATCTTAGAGTCTATTAGAGTCTATTAAAGTCTATTAGAGTCTATTCGAGTCTACTAGAGTCCATTAGAGTCTATTAGAGTCTATTAGAGTCTATTAAAGTATATTAGAGTCTATTAGAGTATATTAGAGTCTACTAGAAGTCTATTCGAGTATATTAGAGTATATTAAAGTATATTAGAGTCTATTAGAGTCTATTAAAGTATATTAGAGTCTACTAGAGTCTATTCGAGTATATTAGAGTATATTAGAGTCTATGAGAGTCTATTAAAGTATATTAGAGTCCATTAAAGTATATTAGAGTCCATTACAGTCTATTAGAGTCCATTAAAGGCTATTAAAGTCTATTAGAGTCTATTCGAGTCTATTAAAGTATATTAGAGTCTACTAGAGTCTATTAAAGTATATTAGGGTCTACTAGAGTCTATTAGAGTCTATTAAAGTATATTAGAGTCTACTAGAGTCTATTAAAGTCTATTAGAGTCTATTAAAGTATATTAGAGTCTACTAGAGTCTATTAAAGTATATTAGAGTCTATTAGAGTATATTAGTCTATTAAAGTATATTAGAGTCTATTACAGTATATTATAGTCTACTAGAGTCTATTCGAGTATATTAGAGTATATTAGAGTCTACTAGAGTCTATTCGAGTATATTAGAGTATATTAGAGTCCATTAAAGTATATTAGAGTCCATTACAGTCTATTAGAGTCCATTAAAGTATGTTAGAGTCTATTACAGTATATTAGAGTCTATTAGAGTCTATTCGAGTCCATTAGTGTCAACTAGAGTCTATTAGTGTCTACTAGAGTCTACTAGAGTCTATTAAAGTATATTAGAGTCTATTACAGTATATTATAGTCTACTAGAGTCTATTCGAGTATATTAGAGTATATGAGAGTCTATTAGAGTCTATTACAGTATATTATAGTCTACTAGAGTCTATTAAAGTATATTAGAGTCCATTAAAGTATATTAGAGTCTATTACAGTATATTATAGTCCTATTAGAGTCCATTAGTGTCAACTAGAGTCTATTAGTGTCCTACTAGAGTCTATTAGTGTCTACTAGAGTCTATTAAAGTATATTAGAGTCTACTAGAGTCTATTAGTGTCTACTAGAGTCTATTAAAGTATATTAGTGTCTACTAGAGTCTATTAAAGTATATTAGAGTCTATTAGAGTCCATTAGAGTCTATTAAAGTATATTAAAGTATATTAGAGTCTATTAAAGTATATTAGAGTATATTAGAGTCTATTAAAGTATATTAGAGTCTATTAGAGTCTATTAAAGTATATTAAAGTATATTAGAGTCTATTAAAGTATATTAAAGTATATTAGAGTCTATTAGAGTCTATTAAAGTATATTAGAGTCTATTAGAGTCCATTAGAGTCTATTAAAGTATATTAAAGTATATTAGAGTCTATTAAAGTATATTAGAGTATATTAGAGTCTATTAAAGTATATTAGAGTCTATTAGAGTCCATTAGAGTCTATTAAAGTATATTAAAGTATATTAGAGTCTATTAAAGTATATTAGAGTATATTAGAGTCTATTAAAGTATATTAGAGTCTATTAGAGTCTATTAAAGTATATTAAAGTATATTAGAGTCTATTAAAGTATATTAAAGTATATTAGAGTCTATTAGAGTCTATTAAAGTATATTAGAGTCTATTAGAGTCTATTAAAGTATATTAAAGTATATTAGAGTCTATTAAAGTATATTAAAGTATATTAGAGTCTATTAGAGTCTATTAAAGTATATTAGAGTATATTAAAGTATATTAGAGTCTATTCAAGTCTATTAAAGTGTAATACGGTCTGACAGGACGTACCTCCAGAAACCTCTGCAGGTCCACGTCGTACTGCTTCTTCCTCTGAAACACAACAGGAAGTGAGCGCAGGCTTCACAATAAGAGCTGCGTGTGTTAGAAGAGACACAGACCTGTTCGCAGCGCTTCTGGAACATGTCCTTCTCTTTCTGCGTCATCAACTTCCACTGCTTGCTGCCACAGAACCATCCTCTCCGTGCTGGGGACGTCCTTCATGTTCACCATCAGCTCAGCGCAGTACAGGGAGTACCCGTTACTGCAACACACACACACACACACACCATCAGCTCAGCGCAGTAACAGGGAGTACCCGTTGCTGCAACACACACACACACACACACACCATCAGCTCAGCGCAGTACAGGGAGTACCCGTTACTGCAACACACACACACACACCATCAGCTCAGCGCAGTACAGGGAGTACCCGTTACTGCAACACACACACACACACACACACCATCAGCTCAGCGCAGTACAGGGAGTACCCGTTACTGCAACACACACACACACACCACACACACACACACACCATCAGCTCAGCGCAGTCCAGAGAGTACCCGTTACTGCAACACCCTGGTCTTTAGCTCGTCAGCAGGTTTCCGGTTTCTCTGTAGTTCTTGTGTCACTAAGCGTTCCAGTTTCTTGAACATCAGCTGTTTAGTTTCCTGTTCATTAGCACGTTAGCAGCTAGCTCCTCGTTAGCTAATTGGGACTCACGGTGGAGGTTTCGTCGGCCGTCCATCGAACTTGTCCTTCAGCTGTCTCTCTGCTTTAGTGAGGACGGAGCGCACGTGGTCATCGGCGGAGACGTCAGGGTGAGCCACATGATACGCCCTCATACTACCCTGCACACACACACACACACACACACAATCATAGGTTATAGGTCCATGTCACACCCATTAGAACCTGCAGGGGAGGAGTGTGTGTGTGTGTGTGTGTGTGTGTGTGTGTGTGTGTGTGTGTTGTACCTCGTAGTCTTCTGCAGCTCCAGGGCCTTTGCTGATCCACTTGAGTCTCCTCTTGTCAGAGAGCTGGGACCACTGTCTCCTCAGAGCCTCCTTCAGCTCCTTCTGACTGACCTGAAAACACACACACACACACACACACACACACACACACACACATCAATTAGATTGATAACATGTGATTCATTTTGTTACATAACTTTAGCTAGCTAGCTTTTTGCGATAGCTTACGTAAGTTAGTCATATTGTTATAGAGAGATAATGTAATAGTGTAGGCTAGCTAATAAACTGGTGTGTGTGTGTGTGTGTGTGTGTGTGTGTGTGTGTGTGTGTGTGTGTGTGTGTGTGTGTGTGTGTACCTCGGGGTGCAGCTTCAGGTAGGTCTTCTTCTCGTGGTTGTACCACAGCTGTTGGGGAGTTTTGGGTTTCTCTGGCAGGTCAGACTTCTTCCTCTCTTCGATCAGATCAGGATGATCGTGCCTGCAGGCAGCATCGTTAGCATGCTAACAACACTGTGTGGCTACACACGCTAACAACACATGCTAACAACACTTTGTGGCAAACCGACGCTAACAACACCCGCTAACCACCCACGCTAACAACACATGCTAAACAACACATGCTAACAACACACGCTAACAACACCCGCTAACCACCCACGCTAACCACCCACGCTAACAACACATGCTAACAACACATGCTAACAACACATGCTAACAACACACGCTAACAACACCCGCTAACCACCCACGCTAACCACCCACGCTAACAACACATGCTAACAACACATGCTAACAACACATGCTAACAACACACGCTAACAACACCCGCTAACCACCCACGCTAACAACACATGCTAACAACCCACGCTAACAACACACGCTAACAAACACATGCCAACATCTTCTTAACAAATATCCTATTATCTCTACGTATGGATTTCTCCTTGTATTGTTATTTATATGATGAGTATAGTTAGTATAGTTAGAGTGAACCTTGTGAAGCCTATCTGTAAACAGTGACCTTGAGAAGCCTATCTGTATGAAACGCCGCTGTGTGAAATGTCCCTCTTGGCTTGCTGTAGCGGTACAATGGGAGGAACATCTCCCGCGGCGCGGTGGAAACCGGGCAGACCGATCTCTAATAATATCAGCTTCAAGAGGGGAAGGAGCGACTCACTTGAAGCGCGCCATGTTCTTCTCGAACTCCTCCTTCTCGCGCTGAAACTCAGTGATGTACTTCAGCTGCAGAGAGAGAGAGAGGTGAGACGGGGGGGGAGCGGGGGGGGGGTGCGGAGCGGGGCGGGGGGGGCGGGGGGTACGGACCTTCTTCTTCTCCGGCAGCTCCCTTGTACTTCTTGGACAGGATCTTGGTCAGGTCCAGGTTGCTCATCTCCGGGTGGATCTTGGCGTACTTCGCTCGTTTCTCCATGAAGAAGCGGAAGTACGGAGTCAGGGGCTTCTTCGGGAACTCCGGGTGCGTCTGACGGGAAACACGTTTAGAGGCCGTTATGAACAGCTTCTCCACGTCTCCTCTACGTCAACATGTGTCCCCTCTTCTCCACGTCTCTACGTCAACATGTGTCCCCTCTTCTCCACGTCTCCTCTACGTCAACATGTGTCCCCTCTTCTCCACGTCTCCTCTACATCAACATGTGTCCCCTCTTCTCCACGTCTCTACGTCAACATGTGTCCCCTCTTCTCCACGTCCTCTTCTACGTCAACATGTGTCCCCTCTTCCTCATGTCTCTTCTACATCAACATGTGTCCCCCTCTTCTCATGTCTCTTCTACATCAACATGTGTCCCCTCTTCTCCACGTCTCTTCTACGTCAACATGTGTCCCCCTTCTCCATGTCTCTACATCAACATGTGTCCCCTCTTCCTCATGTCTCTTCTACATCAACATGTGTCCCCCCTTCTTCATGTCTCTTCTACATCAACATGTGTCCCCTCTCCACGTCTCTTCTACGTCAAATGTGTCCCCCCTTCTCCATGTCTCTACATCAACATGTGTCCCCTCTCTTCCCGTCTCTTCTACGTCAACATGTGTCCCCCTTCTCACGTCTCTTCTACGTCAACATGTGTCCCCTCTTCTCCACGTCTCTTCTACATCAACATGTGTCCCCTCTTCTCATGTCTCTTCTACGTCAACATGTGTCCCCTCTTCTTCATGTCTCTTCTACATCAACATGTGTCCCCTCTTCTTCATGTCTCTTCTACATCAACATGTGTCCCCTCTTCTTCATGTCTCTTCTACATCAACATGTGTCCCCCCTTCTCATGTCTCTTCTACATCAACATGTGTCCCCTCTTCCTCATGTCTCTTCTAATCAACATGTGTCCCCTCTTCTTCATGTCTCTTCTACATCAACATGTGTCCCCTCTTCTTCATGTCTCTTCTACATCAACATGTGTCCCCTCTTCTTAATGTCTCTTCTACATCAACATGTGTCCCCTCTTCTTCATGTCTCTTCTACATCAACATGTGTCCCCTCTTCTCCATGTCTCTTCTACATCAAATGTGTCCCCTCTTCCTCATGTCTCTTCTACATCAACAGTGTCCCCTCTTCTTCACGTCTCTTCTACATCAACATGTGTCCCCTCTTCTCCATGTCTCTTCTACATCAACATGTGTCCCATCTCTCCATGTCTCTCTACATCAACATGTGTCCCCTCTTCCTCATGTCTCTTCTACATCAACATGTGTCCCCTCTTCTCCACGTCTCTTCTACGTCAACATGTTGTCCCCTCTTCTTCATGTCTCTTCTACATCAACATGTGTCCCCTCTTCTCTCACGTCTCTTCTACGTCAACATGTGTCCCCCTTCTCCATGTCTCTACATCAACATGTGTCCCCTCTTCTCCATGTCTCTTCTACATCAACATGTGTCCCCTCTTCTTCATGTCTCTTCTACATCAACATGTGTCCCCTCTTCTCCACGTCTCTTCTACGTCAACATGTGTCCCCCCTTCTCCATGTTCTACATCAACATGTGTCCCCTCTTCTCATGTCTCTTCTACATCAACATGTGTCCCCCTTCTTCATGTCTCTTCTACGTCAACATGTGTCCCCTCTTCTTCATGTCTCTTCTACATCAACATGTGTCCCCTCTTCTTCATGTCTCTTCTACATCAACATGTGTCCCCTCTTCTTCAGTCTCTTCTACATCAACATGTGTCCCCCCTTCTTCATGTCTCTTCTACATCAACATGTGTCCCCTCTTCTCATGTCTCTTCTACATCAACATGGTCCCCTCTTCTTCATGTCTCTTCTACATCAACATGTGTCCCCCTCTTTTCTTCAGGTCCTCTTCTACATCAACAATGTGTCCCCTCTTCTTCATGTCTCTTCTACATTCAACATGTGTCCCCCTCTTCTTCATGTCTCTTCTACATCAACATGTGTCCCCTCTTCTCCCATGTCTCTTCTACATCAAACATGTGTCCCCTCTTCCTCAGGTCTCTTCTACATCAACATGTGTCCCCTCTTCTTCACGTCTTCTTCTACATCAACATGTGTCCCCTCTTCTCCATGTCTCTTCTACATCAACATGTGTCCCCTCTTCCTCATGTCTCTTCTACATCAACATGTGTCCCTCTTCTCCACGTCTCTTCTACGTCAACATGTGTCCCCTCTTCTTCATGTCTCTTTTACATCAACATGTGTCCCCTCTTCTCCAACGTCTCTTCTACGTCAACATGTGTCCCCCTTCTCCATGTCTCTACATCAACATGTGGTCCCCTCTCCTCATGTCTCTTCTACATCAACATGTGTCCCCTCTTTCTTCATGTCTCTTCTACATCAAACATGTGTCCCCTCTTCTTATGGCTCTTCTACATAACATGTGTCCCTCTTCTCCACGTTCTTCTACTAACATGTGTCCCCCCTTCTCCATGTCTCTACATCAACATGTGTCCCCTCTTCCTCATGTCTCTTCTACATCAACATGTGTCCCCCCTTCTTCATGTCTCTTCTACATCACATGTGTTCCCCTCTTCCTCATGTCTCTTCTACATCAACATGTGTCCCCTCTTCTTCATGTCTCTTAACATCAACAGTGTGTCCCCCTCTTCTTCATGTCTCTTCTACATCAACATGTGTCCCCTCTTCTTCACGTCTCTTCTACATCAACATGTGTCCCCTCTTCTTCATGTCTCTTCTACCCATCAACATGTGTCCCCTCTTCTTCATGTCTCGTCTACATCAACATGTGTCCCCTCTTCTCCATGTCTCTTCTACATCAACATGTGTCCCCTCTTCTCCATGTCTCTTCTACATCAACATGTGTCCCCTCTTCTTCACGTCTCTTCTACATCAACATGTGTCCCCTCTTCTTCACGTCTCTTCTACATCAACATGTGTCCCCTCTTCTTCATGTCTCTTCTACATCAACATGTGTCCCCTCTTCTTCATGTCTCTTCTACATCAACATGTGTCCCCTCTTCTCCATGTCTCTTCTACATCAACATGTGTCCCCTCTTCTTCATGTCTCTTCTACATCAACATGTGTCCCCTCTCTTCATGTCTCTTCTACATCAACATGTGTCCCCTCTTCTTCACGTCTCTTCTACATCAACATGTGTCCCCTCTTCTCCGTGTCTCTTCTACATCAACATGTGTCCCCTCTTCTCCGTGTCTCTTCTACATCAACATGTGTCCCCTCTTCTCCGTGTCTCTTCTACATCAACATGTGTCCCCTCTTCTCGTGTCTCTTCTACATCAACATGTGTCCCTCTTCTCGTGTCTCTTCTACATCAACATGTGTCCCCTCTTCTCCGTGTCTCTTCTACATCAACATGTAGCTCTGGAAGCTCCGGGAACAAAGATTTTCTCTCTTTTTGATCCATTTCTATAGAAACCTGTCTGAAAATGAGCTGATCAGATTTTGGCCACTTGATGATGTCATAACGATGTTTTGTCTTGTGTAACCATTAGCCAATCAGCAGCCAAGGTAACCCCCCCCCCCCTTTATCACCTGATAAGGCGCGAGCACTTTTCTCCCTTAGTTCCGGTAGTACCCGTTATGTTGCGTTCACACCAAAAAGAGAACCTTTACCCCATGTTTAGTGCCTGCTGAGAGGTGGTACCAAAAAGTGCCAAAAAAGTACCAATTTCTATTGGCTGGGAGGATTGCAAACCACGCCCCGTAAAACTCTGAAAAGTTTTGTGAAGCCGCCATTTTATTTGCTGGCATTAGCATTATTAGCGTTAGCATTAG
This sequence comes from Chaenocephalus aceratus, assembly GCA_023974075.1. Taxonomy (NCBI): domain Eukaryota; kingdom Metazoa; phylum Chordata; class Actinopteri; order Perciformes; family Channichthyidae; genus Chaenocephalus; species Chaenocephalus aceratus. The sequence goes on from JAMFTG010002671.1 coordinate 9,869, forward strand.
CCCCGCGCACCAACGGAGAGAGACTAACTTATGGTAACACAAAAAGAACCTGGGAGCGGTGGAGATGAGGAGGTGTCGGCGTTCTGGCGATTTACTCGGAAGGCTTCAGTAGAAGCTGACTTCCGGCCGGGACTCCGGGCGGCAGTATACGCCGTGAAGTGGGTTGCGGCCTGCCAGTAAACCCAAAGCAAGAAGAAGAAGAAGTGACGTCACCGGCTTCATTTGCCTAATCCTCCCCCAGGGACTCATTCCGGTGTGAACGCAATCTGTACTTAGTGCCCTGGGGTACTTACTTAGTGCCCTGGGGTACTTACTTAGTGCCCTGGGGTACTAACTTATTGCCCTGGGGTACTAACTTATTGCCCTGGGGTACTTACTTAGTGCCCTGGGGTACTTACTTAGTGCCCTGGGGTACTTACTTATTGCCCTGGGGTACTAACTTAGTGCCCTGGGGTACTAACTTATTGCCCTGGGGTACTAACTTATTGCCCTGGGGTACTTACTTAGTGCCCTGGGGTACTTACTTAGTGCCCTGGGGTACTAACTTATTGCCCTGGGGTACTAACTTATTGCCCTGGGGTACTAAGTACAGCAAAGTACTTGGTGTGAAAGCGACCATTGAGATGTCTCTCAGAGGGGGGGGGGAGGGGGAGGGGCTCCTTGTCTTCATCTGAAGTAACAGACAGAGAATCAGCACTTTGGAAACAGGGCTGAAACAGAGGGGGTTATGGGTAATGCTGCAATGATCTGTCTGGTGTTTCAGCCAATCAGAGACAGGCTCTGGATGTATCTGAGAGCTGTGATGTAGTGATGAGGAACAGGATGAAGGGACCTTTAAAGATACAGACTATGCCCCTCAAAGAGAATCAGAGGATGTGAGGAACACTGGGTAGTAACCCCCCCACTTTGGGGACCTTTGATTACGGGTAGTAATCCCGATTAAGCGGGGGGGGGGGCTCACCTTCAGCTTCTTGCCTTTGTACGGATTCCTCACGAACTCTGTGGCGTCGAAGATGACCTCCGTCATTGTGCGGTACTTCCGCACCTGGAGCAGAAGGGAGAGAGGGTTTAAACGGGCGCTGTGAAGGGGTCTGCTCGAGACCACCTCCAGGACTTCACACACACTGTGAAGGGGTCTGCTCGAGACCACCTCCAGGACTTCACACACACTGTGAAGGGGTCTGCTCGAGACCACCTCCAGGACTTCACACACACTGTGAAGGGGTCTGCTCGAGACCGCCTCCAGGACTTCACACACACTGTGAAGGGGTCTGCTCGAGACCGCCTCCAGGACTTCACACACACTGTGAAGGGGTCTGCTCGAGACCGCCTCCAGGACTTCACACACACTGTGAAGGGGTCTGCTCGAGACCGCCTCCAGGACTTCACACACACTGTGAAGGGGTCTGCTCGGGACCGCCTCCAGGACATCACACACACTGTGAAGGGGTCTGCTCGAGACCACCTCCAGGACTTCACACACACTGTGAAGGGGTCTGCTCGAGACCGCCTCCAGGACTTCACACACACTGTGAAGGGGTCTGCTCGAGACCGCCTCCAGGACTTCACACACACTGTGAAGGGGTCTGCTCGAGACCGCCTCCAGGACTTCACACACACAGAGAGAACGCTCATGCGCCTATATGGAAGACATCCAACATGTTCATCGTCTCACACGAAGAGATGACGCGAGCCGTGACTCGGTGCAGGCCGTACCTCTGTGGAGACCTTGAGCCACTTGCTGCGGCACATCTCCCCGGAGAACAGCCCGAAGCCCACCTTCTCCCAGTCGAAGTGCGACTCCGTGGTTTTATACTTCATAGCATCGACGTCTGGGAGCAGAGAGCGAATCCTCTCGAGAAGAGTGAGACATTCCTGCTGAGACCAGGAGTCTACACACACACACACACACACACACACACACACACACACACAAATTCAGTGTTTCTCAAAGGGGGGGTGCGAGAGACCAGGAGGAAAAATTGTTAGGACAAAAAAAACTGTGTGACAGCCCTCCCTCCCTCATGTTGCTTGGGGGGCGGGGCTTACCAAAGAGCAGTTTGGCATCCTGAGTGACAGCCCTCCCTCTCTCATGCTGCTTGGGGGGCGGGGCTTACCAAAGAGCAGTCTGGCATCCTGAGTGACAGCCCTCCCTCTCTCATGCTGCTTGGGGGGCGGGGCTTACCAAAGAGCAGTCTGGCATCCTGAGTGACAGCCCTCCCTCTCTCATGCTGCTTGGGGGGCGGGGCTTACCAAAGAGCAGTCTGGCATCCTGAGTGACAGCCCTCCCTCTCTCATGCTGCTTGGGGGGCGGGGCTTACCAAAGAGCAGTCTGGCATCCTGAGTGACAGCCCTCCCTCCCTCATGCTGCTTGGGGGGCGGGGCTTACCAAAGAGCAGTCTGGCATCCTGAGTGACAGCCCTCCCTCTCTCATGCTGCTTGGGGGGCGGGGCTTTACCAAAGAGCAGTCTGGCATCCTGAGTGACAGCCCTCCCTCTCTCATGTTGCTTGGGGGGCGGGGCTTACCAAAGAGCAGTTTGGCATCCTGAGTGACAGCCCTCCCTCTCTCATGCTGCTTGGGGGGCGGGGCTTACCAAAGAGCAGTCTGGCATCCTGAGTGACAGCCCTCCCTCTCTCATGCTGCTTGGGGGGCGGGGCTTACCAAAGAGCAGTTTGGCATCCTGAGTGACAGCCCTCCCTCCCTCATGTTGCTTGGGGGGCGGGGCTTACCAAAGAGCAGTCTGGCATCCTGAGTGACAGCCCTCCCTCCCTCATGTTGCTTGGGGGGCGGGGGCTTACCAAAGAGCAGTCTGGCATCCTGAGTGACAGCCCTCCCTCTCTCATGCTGCTTGGGGGGCGGGGCTTACCAAAGAGCAGTCTGGCATCCTGAGTGACAGCCCTCCCTCTCTCATGTTGCTTGGGGGGCGGGGCTTACCAAAGAGCAGTTTGGCATCCTGAGTGACAGCCCTCCCTCTCTCATGCTGCTTGGGGGGCGGGGCTTACCAAAGAGCAGTCTGGCATCCTGAGTGACAGCCCTCCCTCTCTCATGCTGCTTGGGGGGCGGGGCTTACCAAAGAGCAGTCTGGCATCCTGAGTGACAGCCCTCCCTCTCTCATGCTGCTTGGGGGCGGGGCTTACCAAAGAGCAGTCTGGCATCCTGAGTGACAGCCCTCCCTCTCTCATGCTGCTTGGGGGGCGGGGCTTACCAAAGAGCAGTCTGGCATCCTGAGTGACAGCCCTCCCTCCCTCATGCTGCTTGGGGGGCGGGGCTTACCAAAGAGCAGTCTGGCATCCTGAGTGACAGCCCTCCCTCCCTCATGCTGCTTGGGGGGCGGGGCTTACCAAAGAGCAGTCTGGCATCCTGAGTGACAGCCCTCCCTCTCTCATGCTGCTTGGGGGGCGGGGCTTACCAAAGAGCAGTATATACCCAATACTCCGTGATTGGTGGGAAACTAAACTGATAGTTACTGAAGTTATCTAACGGTGCGTTCACACCTGCCTTTTATAGTCCAGGTGAATCGAACCCTGGTGCGTTTTAGCCGCTTGGTGCGGTTTGTTTGGGTCGGTGTGAACACAGTCCGAGACCTCTTAAGTGAACTAAACAACCGGACTCTGGTCCGCTAAAATAGGTGGTCTCGGAGCCAAGCCCGCCCTAACCTGCCATCAGGCTCTGGGACTGAACCAATCAAAGTCATGGATAGCCTCGGCAGGCTCTGTGACCGCACGTCTCCACCCTGCTCTGCGCCTGGTCCTCTCCTCCAGGTGAGTGACGTATCGGGCCTCCCTCGTGTATCTGTCCGGTTGCCGTTGGCTCCCCTCCACGTAGCGAGTCCTCGTCGTCCTCTCGTCTCCTCCAACAGATAATGTCCCTCCTGTCTGTTCTTCCTCTCCCGCTACTCCATCGCTATCAGAACCAGACGGCCTACTTGGCTCCGAGGCCCCGCTGCCGCTCGGTACAGAACTCACCTGTCCTCCCTCCTCATCCGGCCTACAGCCTTAGAATCACCTGGAAGCTTCGGCTGCTTTGTAACAGCTGCTTGTTAGCAGCTGAGCAAACTCCTTTTCCTTTTCCGAGCGCCACTCTCAAACTTTTTCTTCTCCAAAATGTTCTCCTAAACAACCTTCATCTGTCACTCAATCACTCGCAATTTGTCACATGTGAAGCATGTTCTCATTCTGATTGGCTGTTGAGTGGTGCCCACTGACTGTTACGGAGTCATCTCTGGAATCCATCGATCTGATTGGTTAGCGAAAGCAAATGATCAAAATACTACGGAGGGAAGATATCTTCGTTTGGATTACTGGTCTGGAGGAAGCTCGCGAGTGTGTGTGTGTGTGTGTGTGTGTGTGTGCGTGTATACGTGTGTGTGTTTGTGTATTTTTGCGTTTGTGTGTATTGTGTGTGTTTCCCGGGGAAACCCCTCAGGAGAAACCCCGGCTGTTGTTGTGCCTGCTGTGACGTCAAGTTACTCCGTTCTCCGCTTGTAATTATGCCGAAGCTTCAAAGCTGTATTTATCTTCTGAATTTGCCGAAACAAGTTTAATATTCTGAAAGCCAAGACTTTGTTTATTTGAAACCAGATGAAAACAAACTGTAACGGACTCTGCCGTGTTATCTATGATCACTCTACGCCTTACATTCATAAAGTCAGCGTAGGGGTGGGAGTGAGTGGCGAGTGAGAGCTGTCTTCTTCCCTTTACAAGCTTCAAAAATGTATTTATCGTGATTTTGGAAATAAAAATTTAATATTCTGAAATATTTTTTATTTAAAAAAAATTGAATTTTTTTTTAATTGGCTCATGATGGGCCCCCGACCTCCGTAGGCCCCTGGCTTCAGCCCAGGCCAGCCCGTGCATTAAGGCGGCCCTGCTCGGAGCGCTGGCTAGTGAACTCTGAACGCAGTCCGCACCAAAACATAGGAAGCGTAGTATTTACGAGTCACAAGAACGCGGATGTCTTCTAAGTCTTTAGTGAAAGAGCGAAGCAGAGTGAAGAGTCGAACAGAGTCGTGTACAGTCAAGACGCTCCGTCAGCTACATGAGAGTCAGAACACCTGTCGCCCTCCTGACTGCAGAACGTCTCTCGTTGTGTTATCGTGTCTTTAACGTTGTCTGATTATGATCCTCTGCGCGGACGCGAGCGTCTGCTGACCTCCAGACTCACAGCAGCACGAGAACAACCTGCAGAAAGTGCCGATGCTCCACGGCGGAGGCTCCGGGAGAAATGTGCGTTTTTACCCCTTAATGTCTGACCAATGGCTGAACAGCATTTCCGTGCACATGACTTGTGTTTAAAGTTTATAGTCCGTTTGAGTTCTGCCGTGTGAACGCAAACAGAACCTTCTGGAAAGTGAAACAATGCAACAAACTGTGGTCTGGAGCTCCAGAGAGCGACTGTTAGGTGTGAACGCTCCCTGAGAGCATGGATGGAACATAGTGAAGAGAGCAGGTCCACCAGAGCCACCTGCTGGCTCCAGGTGAGCTCCAGGTGAGCTCCACGGTGAGCTCCACGGTGAGCTCCAGCAGGTGAGCTCCAGGTGAGCTCCACGGTGAGCTCCACGTGAGCTCCAGGTGAGCTCCAGGTGAGCTCCACGTGAGCTCCACGGTGAGCTCCACGTGAGCTCCAGGTGAGCTCCAGGTGAGCTCCACGGTGAGCTCCAGCAGGTGAGCTCCAGCAGGTGAGCTCCAGGTGAGCTCCACGTGAGCTCCACGGTGAGCTCCACGTGAGCTCCACGGTGAGCTCCACGTGAGCTCACCCTGGAGCTCACGTGGAGCTCACGTGGAGCTCCAGGGTGAGCTCCAGCAGGTGAGCTCCAGCAGGTGAGCTCCAGCAGGAACAGGAGGATTTACAACAGCATATAACTAAATAGTGCATGTACGTGCACGCTCACATCCTCTGTCTCACTGTTACATGAATCCCATGAATGCATGAGACTAAAATAGCTTCATTATATCTCAGTGATTAAGTGAATAACAACGTTTCTATCGGGTCACTGTCCGCCTGTCACTCATTATTTTCAGGGAGGGGGCGGGGCTTGGAGGAAGGGGGCGGGGCTTGGAGGAACGGAGAGGAGACGGTGATCGCGGGAGCTTTTTTCCCCCTGCCTCCACAAACTTCACACACGTATCTATCGTCTGCAAATTGCTAGAGGGCGTTCGTCCTCTGCATCCAAGACTTCACTAAATCCACCAGAACCTGACGTGAACATGAATCCCTCTCTGAGCCGCAGCGACACGGAGCGACTCGGAGCGGGTCCTGCTGCTGCTGGTTCTGGACTGGTGTTCTGGTGCTGGTGGAGAAAGCAGACTGCTCCGTGTTCTGTGCCGCCGTCACGTCTGCTCCCTGATCTCGTTGGGGGGGGGGGGGGGGGGGGGGTTACCTGGTTCATTCTTGATCCTGGAGGTCTGAGACGTGGAGACACTGCTGCCGTTCATCATGCAGTGCGACCCCTTCCCTCTGCACACACACACACACACACACACACACACACACACAATATTGTATGAAATCTCATCACGTGTTGAGTCAGACTTTAGTTCCACCAAACGAGCTGCACCTTGACCAGCTTTGAGAACACTTTCATGATACTTTGACTCTCCAACTATATTTTGATGATAGCACTTTAATGCAGCGCTACATTAATCTATAGTGTGCAGCTCTATGCTCCTGTATGCAGGTCTATAGTGTGCAGCTCTATGCTCCTGTATGCAGGTCTATAGTGTGCAGCTCTATGCTCCTGTATGCAGGTCTATAGTGTGCAGCTCTATGCTCCTGTATGCAGGTCTATAGTGTGCAGCTCTATGCTCCTGTATGCAGGTCTATAGTGTGCAGCTCTATGCTCCTGTATGCAGGTCTATAGTGTGCAGCTCTATGCTCCTGTATGCAGCTCCATTACATGACATGTCACTCGTTAGACTCAACACTGTGGGCAATCCCCACAGGAGCACTTTGGGGTGAAGTGTCTCAAGCAGTGATGCGAGATGAAGCTTTGAAGCTTTGAAGCCAATTGGTTCGCAAAAGGCTTCATCTGAACACAACCCCCCTGCTGGTCAAAGTTGTGATTGAAAAGCCTAAGGAATAATAATTATTAATAATATTCGTAAACGTAACCACGTTGTAGCCGGAGAAAGGCTAAACCATATCAAAGAATACATTTATTAAGTACATTATCTCATTTAGCTGTAGCTTTTATAAACAACAACAAAGACGTGTTGTCCAGTCGTTGAACCAGAGACCCTGCGGTCGTGAGTCAGCTGCTTCCAGCTGAGCCGCAGCACACACACTGAGGCTCCCTGACAACACTAAGATATGTATTCATTTATTTATTGATGTTTTTATTCCTACATTTATTTATGCTTGTATCTATTGATACGTTATGACATGTTCCGGCCTCTGAGTGAGGGTCTGAGCGCTCTTGATCCATCGTGTCCCCGGGCCCGGGTACAGGAGGGGTGATATGTTCTTAGTATACATCCAGGGGTATTATGAGCGTCGTGGTTCAACGGTTCAACCGATCTGAATGGCTTCCTGAAGCAGTCACGTGGTGTCGACAGGCAGCGAGGCTTCGTCTGTCATCGGTGACGTCACTGGCCCAAAACGATACAAGCCTCGAAACATGCTTCACAAAAAGCTTCGGGGATTACTCGACACACGCTCCGAAGCCTCGGCGCAACACGTAACATCACTAGTCTCAAGGACACGACGACATGCTGAATGCAGTGGGGTTTGAAACCTGTGACGGGGAGGTGGGCCGGTCGGACAATTGACTAGCGGCACCGAGGTGGGCCGGTCGGGTCTCCCGGGCAGATTTTTAGTCAGTCCGCCCCTGCCCTGATCCGAACACCAACCCACTGCACCACACGCCTCCTGTATGCAGGTCTATAGTGTGTAGCTCTATCCTCCTGTATGCAGGTCTATAGTGTGCAGCTCTATCCTCCTGTATGCAGGTCTATAGTGTGCAGCTCTATCAGTCTGTATGCAGGTCTATAGTGTGCAGCTCTATCAGTCTTATGCAGGTCTATAGTGTGCAGCTCTATCAGTCTGTATGCAGGTCTATAGTGTGTAGCTCTATCCTCCTGTATGCAGGTCTATAGTGTGCAGCTCTATCCTCCTGTATGCAGGTCTATAGTGTGCAGCTCTATCAGTCTGTATGCAGGTCTATAGTGTGCAGCTCTATCAGTCTGTATGCAGGTCTATAGTGTGCAGCTCTATCAGTCTGTATGCAGGTCTATAGTGTGCAGCTCTATCCTCTGTATGCAGGTCTATAGTGTGCAGCTCTATCAGTCTGTATGCAGGTCTATAGTGTGCAGCTCTATCAGTCTGTATGCAGGTCTATAGCATGCAGCTCTATCCTCCTGTATGCAGGTCTATAGTGTGCAGCTCTATCAGTCTGTATGCAGGTCTATAGGGTGCAGCTCTATCAGTCTGTATGCAGGTCTATAGGGTGCAGCTCTATCAGTCTGTATGCAGGTCTATAGTGTGCAGCTCTATCAGTCTGTATGCAGGTCTATAGTGTGCAGCTCTATCAGTCTGTATGCAGGTCTATAGTGTGCAGCTCTATCAGTCTGTATGCAGGTCTATAGCATGCAGCTCTATCCTCCTGTATGCAGGTCTATAGTGTGCAGCTCTATCCTCCTGTATGCAGGTCTATAGTGTGCAGCTCTATCAGTCTGTATGCAGGTCTATAGTGTGCAGCTCTATCAGTCTGTATGCAGGTCTATAGCATGCAGCTCTATCCTCCTGTATGCAGGTCTATAGTGTGCAGCTCTATCAGTCTGTATGCAGGTCTATAGGGTGCAGCTCTATCAGTCTGTATGCAGGTCTATAGTGTGCAGCTCTATCAGTCTGTATGCAGGTCTATAGTGTGCAGCTCTATCAGTCTGTATGCAGGTCTATAGTGTGCAGCTCTATCAGTCTGTATGCAGGTCTATAGCATGCAGCTCTATCCTCCTGTATGCAGGTCTATAGTGTGCAGCTCTATCAGTCTGTATGCAGGTCTATAGTGTGCAGCTCTATCAGTCTGTATGCAGGTCTATAGTGTGCAGCTCTATCCTCCTGTATGCAGGTCTATAGTGTGTAGCTCTATCCTCCTGTATGCAGGTCTATAGTGTGCAGCTCTATCCTCCTGTATGCAGGTCTATAGTGTGCAGCTCTATCAGTCTGTATGCAGGTCTATAGTGTGCAGCTCTATCAGTCTGTATGCAGGTCTATAGTGTGCAGCTCTATCAGTCTGTATGCAGGTCTATAGTGTGCAGCTCTATCCTCCTGTATGCAGGTCTATAGCATGCAGCTCTATCCTCCTGTATGCAGGTCTATAGCATGCAGCTCTATCCTCCTGTATGCAGGTCTATAGGGTGCAGCTCTATCAGTCTGTATGCAGGTCTATAGTGTGCAGCTCTATCCTCCTGTATGCAGGTCTATAGTGTGCAGCTCTATCAGTCTGTATGCAGGTCTATAGTGTGCAGCTCTATCCTCCTGTATGCAGGTCTATAGTGTGTAGCTCTATCAGTCTGTATGCAGGTCTATAGTGTGCAGCTCTATCAGTCAGGTATGCAGGTCTATAGCATGCAGCTCTATCCTCCTGTATGCAGGTCTATAGTGTGCAGCTCTATCAGTCTGTATGCAGGTCTATAGTGTGCAGCTCTATCCTCCTGTATGCAGGTCTATAGTGTGTAGCTCTATCAGTCTGTATGCAGGTCTATAGTGTGCAGCTCTATCAGTCAGGTATGCAGGTCTATAGCATGCAGCTCTATCCTCCTGTATGCAGGTCTATAGTGTGCAGCTCTATCCTCCTGTATGCAGGTCTATAGTGTGCAGCTCTATCCTCCTGTGTGCAGGTCTATAGTGTGTAGCTCTATCAGTCTGTATGCAGGTCTATAGTGTGCAGCTCTATCAGTCAGGTATGCAGGTCTATAGTGTGTAGCTCTATCAGTCTGTATGCAGGTCTATAGTGTGTAGCTCTATCAGTCAGGTATGCAGGTCTATAGCATGCAGCTCTATCCTCCTGTATGCAGGTCTATAGTGTGCAGCTCTATCCTCCTGTATGCAGGTCTATAGTGTGTAGCTCTATCCTCCTGTATGCAGGTCTATAGTGTGCAGCTCTATCCTCCTGTATGCAGGTCTATAGTGTGTAGCTCTATCCTCCTGTATGCAGGTCTATAGTGTGTAGCTCTATCCTCCTGTATGCAGGTCTATAGTGTGCAGCTCTATCCTCCTGTATGCAGGTCTATAGTGTGCAGCTCTATCAGTCTGTATGCAGGTCTATAGTGTGTAGCTCTATCAGCCTGTATGCAGGTCTATAGTGTGCAGCTCTATCAGTCTGTATGCAGGTCTATAGTGTGCAGCTCTATCAGTCTGTATGCAGGTCTATAGTGTGCAGCTCTATCCTCCTGTATGCAGGTCTATAGTGTGCAGCTCTATCAGTCTGTATGCAGGTCTATAGTGTGCAGCTCTATCCTCCTGTATGCAGGTCTATAGTGTGCAGCTCTATCAGTCTGTATGCAGGTCTATAGTGTGCAGCTCTATCCTCCTGTATGCAGGTCTATAGTGTGCAGCTCTATCAGTCTGTATGCAGGTCTATAGTGTGTAGCTCTATCAGCCTGTATGCAGGTCTATAGTGTGCAGCTCTATCAGTCTGTATGCAGGTCTATCGTGTGCAGCTCTATCCTCCTGTATGCAGGTCTATAGTGTGCAGCTCTATCCTCCTGTATGCAGGTCTATAGTGTGCAGCTCTATCAGTCTGTATGCAGGTCTATAGTGTGCAGCTCTATCCTCCTGTATGCAGGTCTATAGTGTGCAGCTCTATCCTCCTGTATGTAGGTCTATAGTGTGCAGCTCTATCAGTCTGTATGCAGGTCTATAGTGTGCAGCTCTATCCTCCTGTATGCAGGTCTATAGTGTGCAGCTCTATCCTCCTGTATGCAGGTCTATAGTGTGCAGCTCTATCCTCCTGTATGCAGGTCTATAGTGTGCAGCTCTATCAGTCTGTATGCAGGTCTATAGTGTGTAGCTCTATCCTCCTGTATGCAGGTCTATAGTGTGCAGCTCTATCAGTCTGTATGCAGGTCTATAGTGTGTAGCTCTATCAGTCTGTATGCAGGTCTATAGTGTGTAGCTCTATCCTCCTGTATGCAGGTCTATAGTGTGCAGCTCTATCAGTCTGTATGCAGGTCTATAGTGTGTAGCTCTATCCTCCTGTATGCAGGTCTATAGTGTGCAGCTCTATCAGTCTGTATGCAGGTCTATAGTGTGTAGCTCTATCAGCCTGTATGCAGGTCTATAGTGTGTAGCTCTATCCTCCTGTATGCAGGTCTATAGTGTGCAGCTCTATCAGTCTGTATGCAGGTCTATAGTGTGTAGCTCTATCCTCCTGTATGCAGGTCTATAGTGTGCAGCTCTATCAGTCTGTATGCAGGTCTATAGCATGCAGCTCTATATATCTGCTCTCATTGACCCGGGGTAAAGGAGGACCGGCTCCGGGTCAGAGGAGCGGGCCGTGGGGCTCCAGCCTCCCCGGGTCCTAGCGCCCGCTCCCGCAGGTACCCTCCGCGGAGCCACGGAGACAAACTGAAGCATTTCTGCCTTAATATGCAAAACTGCGTCATTCATGATAAAAACACGGACATGAATTTACTCTAAAATCAGTTTTAAACACAAACACGTGACGCGGGCAGCCACCACGCCATTTATATAAAAACCTGATAAAATGATAAAATGTGTGTTTGGTTTAAAGGACATTAAGGTGTAGAAGACCCCCGGAATGTGGTGTTATTTGCCGGACTGCTGGGAGAGGAGGGCCGGGCGAAGACGGGCTGCTCCCCCACAAACCTTCACTGCGAAGCCGCCATGAATGTTATGGAGGCTCGGGGACAGACCGAGCAGAAAAAACCCCGGAATCTGCTCGACATCCCGGCTCTCTACTCACCTGCAGGTCGGTACCGGAACCCGGGGAGACTCTGCACACCGCGGGGCTCGTTTCGGTTGTTTTGGTGCTTTCAAAGTGTGTGTTTTTCAGCCGTAAACCCCGGGGAGTCAGCTCGAAACGGATCCGACAAAAGGAGCGTCTAGTCCGGTGTGAAACTCCGCCCCGCGCCGCAGGGGGAGGAGGAACTCCGGGGGAAAGCATGAGGAAAACAGGGGGATGAAACCAGAGCCAGCGAACAGCAGCCAGACCGGGGAGATGCTGCTCAATAAGCATTTAATATAAGTCTCCATCATCTGCCGGCCGATTGTCTCGTGGTCCGGGTCCAGATGCTGGAGCACCGGGGAGAGAGGACCGGGAGAGAGTCCTCCAGCACCCGGCTCTCCGGCTCTTCTCCCGGCATCCTGCAGCAGAGCAGCCCGGATCCACAGGCCTCCTGCCCGCAGCCACTCACTGTCTGCCGGGGAACACCGGCCCGAGACCCGGCCCCACCAGAGAGAAGCACCGGTGCGTGGAGCCCTACATCCCGCTGCTGCACACACCTGAGAGAGAGGGGGGGGGGGGCGACAGGTGTGTGTGTGTGTGTGTGTGTGTGTGTGTGTGTGTGTGTGTGTGTGTGTGTGTGTGTCTGTAGTTGTCCTTTTAATAAATGGAAAAAAATAATCTAATAATGATTTATTATTGATATGAACTTGTGTGTGTTCTAGCATTACTATACTTGTGGGGAACTAAATCTGTTTACATAGTCACGTGTGGGGACTCGCCTCCCTTATGGGGACAAATTGGAGGTCCCCATAAGGGGGGTCATTCATTTGAGGGTAAAGACCTGGTTAAGGTTAGGATAAGTCTCCAGGAAATGCATGTAAGTCAATGTGATGTCCCCTGAAGTGATACATTATTTAAAACAAAATTATAATTTAAAAAAAAAAATTATTCTGCCTAATGTTCCGCCCTTGATGTGATACATTTACATTAATAAATCAAGTGAACACCCTTTGCACCCCGGGCCGGCAACCTTTTGCATTTGCCCTGTACGATGGCCATCGCGCATTTTCACTACAGGGCCTCGCTCGGTTTGGTTAGGCCTCATTAGGCCAGCCTCACTTTATACTGCGTTTCCATTACAGTGTAGGAGCTGGGGCAGTAACCATAGTAACGCAGTGTAGACGGAGCCGTGACGTCATCTTCAATGAGAGCCCCAGAAAAAACAACACAGCCGTTAGCTCTTAGCGCTCAGAGCTCACAGCTCCTCGTATCTGTTCAGAAACCAGACAGAAGTGAAACCAGTCCAACCCGCAGACTGCCTGTGTCATGGAGAATACAGTCGCTGCTTTGTTTCTGTCTGTAGGCCGTTGTTGTGAGTGTGGACGGTCGGAGCATATATAACGTTAGCTTAGCCGATCTCCATTCAGAAAACACGCATTCTAAAGGTGTTTCTCTGCCGTCTGTCTGCAGACTCAAAGCGTTAACTCATGGTGTTTACTAACCGGTATCAGTGTGTTGTTACTTCATCATTTAGAAACGTGGATTACAATTACATCACGGTCAAATATGTTCATCTTGTTGTAGTTGTAGCCCCCTGCCAGCGATTCTCTCTCTAGTTTAGCATGCTCAGCCCGACTCAGCCCGGTTGTTCCTGGCCCGAGAACCACGATTTTATGGGGCCAGAAAAACTGTGAATTTGGACCCGCTAGCCGGTGCTAGGCCGAGTGGAAACGCAACCAGAAACGGGCCGGGCACGCTTAAAGCGAGCTCCGCGCTGTAGTCAGTGGCGGTTCTAGACCAATTTCACTGGGGGGCCATTTATTTTCTGAGGGGGGGGGGACAATAAATGCAGGACGAAAAGGACAAAGACAGTATGAAGTAATTGTGCATAAGAAAAACAATGCAATACAGTTCTTGGTATTTATTTCAGATACTTATAGTTACAGTTGTTACGCTAATGGGTCCCGACTAGAATGACAAATAGCATCGGTTACGCCTCTTCCGTCAGCCAGGAAATCGTTTAATCATAAACTTTTTTTTCTTTTCTTTTCATTTTCAGGGGGTCCAAAGTCAGTGTTAGGGGGGCACTGAACACACACATCATATACACTAGGGGGTGTAACGGTATCCGTATTCGTCCCGTACCGTCACGGTTCGGCACATGCAGTCACACGACGAATACGCCTTTTTTTACGAGTGGGGAAAAAAGTCTGTCACTCAGGGCAGCATTACACTATTTATAATCCAGGGGGCGGTATTGCGCCTAAAAGCCAGCCGCCCGTAAATAACAACGCTGCTCCAACCCGCTGCTGCAGATACACGCTCTCCAGCATCAGGAGGACGCGTCCCCAGCTGACCCAGAGAGCACGCAGGTTCTGGTCCAGGCTCTCGTCACCTCACTAGACTACTGCAGCTCCCTCCTGCTGGTCTGCCTGCATGTGCCATCCGACCTCTCTCACCCAGAATGCAGCGTCTCGTCTGGTCTTCAGCCTTCCTGAATGTCCCACACCACTCCTCCGCTCCCTCCACTGGCTTCCGGTAACTGCTAGAATCCACTTCAAGACCCTGGTGCTTGCGTACCATGCTGCGAATGGATCTGGCCCTTCCTACATCCAGGACATGGTTAAACCGTGCACCCCAGCACGTGCACTCCGCTCTGCATCAGCCAGACGACTCGCTGCACCCTCGCTGCGAGGGGGACCCAAGTTCCCATCAGCAGAAACACGTGGGTTTGCTGTCCTGGCTCCAAAGATGGTGGAACGAGCTCCCATTGACATCAGGACAGCAGAAAGCTCACACACCTTCCAGACTGAAGCTCATCTCCTTCCACTCCACCTCGAGGATAGAACTGCTAACAAAGCACTTATATACTAACAAAGGGCTGGCTCCTCTAAAGCCAGCTGAGCAGCACTTGAGATGCTTGGCTCTTTGAAGCCTGATGTACTTTATGATTCTGTTTTCCTCAAGGTTGTATTTTGTTAATAATAATAATAATAATGATTTCCATTTATAAAGCACTTCATATTTGAATGCAAATCCCGAAGTGCTACAAGTAGTGAGCATGAACAGTATAAATAAACATTACACAACACGGTAGAATTAATAAAAAAAAGCAATACAAAAATAAAAAGGGTGATAAAAATGTCTAGGCAAAGGCTCTTCTGAAGAGATGGGTTTGTTGGTCGAACGCACTTAGTGTCGCTCTGGATAAAAGCCTCAGCTAGATGCGATGCGATGCGATGAGATGTGATGAGATGAGATGAGATGCGATGCGATGAGATGCGATGCGATGCGATGCGATGAGATGCGATGCGATGAGATGCGATGCGATGCGATGCGATGAGATGCGATGCGATGCGATGAGATGCGATGCGATGCGATGCGATGAGATGCGATGAGATGCGATGCGATGCGATGAGATGAGATGCGATGCGATGCGATGCGATGCGATGCGATGAGATGCGATGCGATGAGATGCGATGAGATGCGATGCGATGAGATGCGATGCGATGAGATGCGATGCGATGAGATGCGATGAGATGCGATGCGATGCGATGAGATGAGATGCGATGCGATGCGATGCGATGCGATGAGATGCGATGCGATGAGATGCGATGAGATGCGATGAGATGCGATGCGATGCGATGAGATGAGATGCGATGCGATGCGATGCGATGCGATGAGATGCGATGCGATGAGATGCGATGAGATGCGATGCGATGAGATGCGATGCGATGCGATGATGATGAGATGCGATGCGATGCGATGAGATGAGAGATGCGATGCGATGCGATGCGATGCGATGAGATGCGATGCGATGAGATGCGATGAGATGCGATGCGATGAGATGCGATGCGATGAGATGCGATGAGATGCGATGCGATGCGATGAGATGAGATGCGATGAGATGCGATGCGATGAGATGCGATGCGATGAGATGCGATGAGATGCGATGCGATGAGATGCGATGCGATGAGATGCGATGAGATGCGATGCGATGCGATGAGATGCGATTGAGATGCGATGCGATGAGATGCGATGAGATGCGATGCGATGCGATGCGATGAGATGCGATGCGATGCGATGCGATGAGATGCGATGCGATGCGATGCGATGAGATGAGATGCGATGCGATGCGATGCGATGCGATGAGATGCGATGCGATGCGATGCGATGCGATGAGATGCGATGCGATGCGATGAGATGCGATGCGATGCGATGCGATGAGATGCGATGAGATGCGATGCGATCGATGCGATGCGATGCGATGCGATGAGATGCGATGAGATGCGATGCGATGCGATGCGATGCGGATGCGATGAGATGCGATGCGATGCGATGCGATGCGATGAGATGAGATGCGATGCGATGCGATGAGATGTGATGAGATGAGATGAGATGCGATGCGATGAGATGCGATTGAGATGCGATGCGATGCGATGCGATGCGATGCGATGCGATGCGATGCGATGCGATGAGATGCGATGCGATGAGATGCGATGAGATGCGATGCGATGCGATGCGATGAGATGCGATGCGATGCGATGAGATGTGCTGAGATGAGATGAGATGCGATGCGATGAGATGAGATGCGATGCGATGCGATGCGATGCGATGCGATGCGATGCGATGCGATGCGATGCGATGCGATCGATGCGATGCGATGCGATGAGATTGCGATGAGATGCGATGCGATGCGATTGCGATGAGATGCGATGCGATGCGATGAGATGCGATGCGATGCGATGCGATGAGATGCGATGAGATGCGATGCGATGCGATGAGATGAGATGCGATGCGATGCGATGCGATGCGATGCGATGAGATGCGATGCGATGAGATGCGATGAGATGCGATGCGATGAGATGCGATGCGATGAGATGCGATGCGATGAGATGCGATGAGATGCGATGCGATGCGATGAGATGAGATGCGATGCGATGCGATGCGATGCGATGCGATGAGATGCGATGCGATGAGATGCGATGAGATGCGATGAGATTGCGATGCGATGCGATGAGATGAGATGCGATGCGATGCGATGCGATGCTATGAGATGCGATGCGATGAGATGCGATGAGATGCGATGCGATGAGATGCGATGCGATGCGATGAGATGCGATGAGATGCGATGCGATGCGATGAGATGAGATGCGATGCGATGCGATGCGATGCGATGAGATGCGATGCGATGAGATGCGATGAGATGCGATGCGATGAGATGCGATGCGATGAGATGCGATGAGATGCGATGCGATGCGATGAGATGAGATGCGATGCGATGCGATGCGATGAGATGCGATGCGATGAGATGCGATGAGATGCGATGCGATGAGATGCGATGCGATGAGATGCGATGAGATGCGATGCGATGCGATGAGATGCGATGAGATGCGATGCGATGAGATGCGATGAGATGCGATGCGATGCGATGCGATGAGATGCGATGCGATGCGATGCGATGAGATGCGATGCGATGCGATGCGATGAGATGCGATGCGATGCGATGCGATGCGATGAGATGCGATGCGATGCGATGCGATGCGATGAGATGCGATGCGATGCGATGAGATGCGATGCGATGCGATGCGATGAGATGCGATGAGATGCGATGCGATGCGATGCGATGCGATGCGATGCGATGAGATGCGATGAGATGCGATGCGATGCGATGCGATGCGATGCGATGAGATGCGATGCGATGCGATGCGATGCGATGAGATGAGATGCGATGAGATGTGATGAGATGCGATGAGATGAGATGCGATGCGATGCG
>JAMFTG010002673.1:0-20000 GCA_023974075.1 Chaenocephalus aceratus
GGGAGATCTACTCGTTTCGGTCTGATCCGTGCTGTAGTTGAGGGGAGATCTCCTAGTTTTCTGTCTGATCCATTCTGTAGTTGAGGGGGATCTACTCGTTTCTGTCTGATCCGTGCTGTAGTTGAGGGGAGATCTACTGGTTTCTGTCTGATCCGTGCTGTAGTTGAGGGAGATCTACTCGTTTCTGTCTGATCCATGCTGTAAGTTGAGGGGAGATCTACTCGTTTCTGTCTGATCCGTGCTATAGTTGAGGGGAGATCTCTTAGTTTCTGTCTGATCCGTGCTGTAGTTGAGAGGAGATCTACTGGTTTCTCTGTTCTGACCGTGCTGTAGTTGAGGGGAGATCTCCTGGTTTCTGTCTGATCCGTGCTGTAGTTGAGGGGAGATCTCCTAGTTTCTGTCTGATCCGTGCTGTAGTTGAGGGGAGATCTACTCGTTTCTGTCTGATCCGTGCTGTAGTTGAGGGGAGATCTCCTAGTTTCTGTCTGATCCATGCTGTAGTTGAGGGGAGATCTACTGGTTTCTGTCTGATCCGTGCTGTAGTTGAGGAGAGATCTCCTGGTTTCCTGTCTGATCCGTGCTGTAGTTGAGGGGAGATCTACTGGTTTAATGTCTGATCCGTGCTGTAGTTGAGGGGAGATCTACTGGTTTCTGTCTGATCCGTGCTGTAGTTGAGGGGAGATCTCCTGGTTTCTGTCTGATCCGTGCTGTAGTTGAGAGGAGATCTCCTGTTTCTGTCTGATCCGTGCTGTAAGTTGAGGAGAGATCTCCTGGTTTCTGTCTGATCCGTGCTGTAGTTGAGGGGAGATCTACTGGTTTATGTCTGATCCGTGCTGTAGTTTGAGGGGAGATCTACTGGTTTCAGTCTGATCCGTGCTGTAGTTGAGGGGAGATCTACTGGTTTCTGTCTGATCCGTGCTGTAGTTGAGGGGAGATCTACTAGTTTCTGTCTGATCCGTGCTGTAGTTGAGGGAGATCTACTCCTTTATGTCCGATCCGTGCTGTAGTTGAGGGAGATCTCCTGCTTTCTGTCTGATCCGTGCTGTAGTTGAGAGGAGATCTCCTGGTTTCTGTCTGATCCGTGCTGTAGTTGAGGGGAGATCTCCTGGTTTCTGTCTGATCCGTGCTGTAGTTGAGGGGAGATCTACTCGTTTATGTCGATCCGTGCTGTAGTTTGAGGGGAGATCTCCTGGTTTCTGTCTCATCCGTGCTGTAGTTGAGAGGAGATCTCTTAGTTTCTGTCTGATCCATGCTGTAGTTGAGGGGAATCTACCGTTTCTGTCTGATCCATGCTGTAGTTTGAGGGGAGATCTACTAGTTTTTCTGTCTGATCCATGCTGTAGTTGAGGGAGATCTACTCGTTTTCTGTCTGATCCATGCTGTAGTTGAGGGGAGATCTACTCGTTTCTGTCTGATCCGTGCTGTAGTTGAGGGGAGATCTACTGGTTTTCTGTCTAATCCGTGCTGTAGTTGAGGGAGATCTACTCGTTTCTGTCTGATCCGTGCTGTAGTTGAGGAGATCTACTCGGTTCTTCTGTCTGATCCATAGCTGTAGTTGAGGGGAGATCTACTCTTTCTGTCTGATCCGTGCGGTAGTTGAGGGGAGATTACTGGTTTCTGTCTGATCCGTGCTGTAGTTGAGGGAGATCTACTCGTTTCTGTCTGATCCATGCTGTAGTTGAGGGGAGATCTACTCGTTTCTGTCTGATCCGTGCTATAGTTGAGGGGAGATCTCTTAGTTTCTGTCTGATCCGTGCTGTAGTTGAGAGGAGATCTACTGGTTTCTGTCTGATCCGTGCTGTAGTTGAGGGGAGATCTCCTGGTTTCTGTCTGATCCGTGCTGTAGTTGAGGGGAGATCTCCTAGTTTCTGTCTGATCCGTGCTGTAGTTGAGGGGAGATCTACTCGTTTCTGTCTGATCCGTGCTGTAGTTGAGGGGAGATCTCCTAGTTTCTGTCTGATCCATGCTGTAGTTGAGGGAGATCTACTCGTTTCTGTCTGATCCGTGCTGTAGTTGAGGGGAGATCTACTGGTTTCTGTCTGATCCGTGCTGTAGTTGAGGGAGATCTACTCGTTTCTGTCTGATCCATGCTGTAGTTGAGGGGAGATCTACTCGTTTCTGTCTGATCCGTGCTATAGTTGAGGGGAGATCTCTTAGTTTCTGTCTGATCCGTGCTGTAGTTGAGAGGAGATCTACTGGTTTCTGTCTGATCCGTGCTGTAGTTGAGGGGAGATCTCCTGGTTTCTGGTCTGATCCGTGCTGTAGTTGAGGGGAGATCTCCTAGTTTTCTGTCTGATCCGTGCTGTAGTTGAGGGGAGATCTACTCGTTTCTGTCTGATCCGTGCTGTAGTTGAAGGGGAGATCTCCTAGTTTCTGTCTGATCCATGCTGTAGTTGAGGGGAGATCTACTGGTTTTCTGTCTGATCCGTGCTGTAGTTGAAGGAGAGATCTCCTGGTTTCTGTCTGATCCGTGCTGTAGTTGAGGGGAGATCTACTGGTTTATGTCCTGATCCGTGCTGTAGTTGAGGGGAGATCTAACTGGTTTCTGTCTGATCCGTGCTGTAGTTGAGGGGAGATCTCCTGGTTTCTGTCTGATCCGTGCTGTAGTTGAGAGGAGCTTATCTCCTGTTTCTGTCGATCCGTGCTGTAAGTTGAGGGGAGATCTACTGGTTTATTTCTGATCCGTGCTGTAGTTTGAGGGGAGATCTACTGGTTTCAGTCTGATCCGTGCTGTAGTTGAGGGGAGATCTACTGGTTTCCTGTCTGATCCGTGCTGTAGTTGAGGGGGAGATCTACTAGGTTCTGTCTGATCCGTGGCTGTAAGTTGAGGGAGGATCTACTCCTTTATGTCCGAATCCGTGCTGTAGTTTGAGGGAGGATCTCCTGCTTTCTTCTGTCTGATCCGTGCTGTAGTTGAGAGGAGATCTCCTGGTTTCTGTCTGATCCGTGCTGTAGTTGAGGGGAGATCTCCTGGTTCTGTCTGATCCGTGCTGTAGTTTGAGGGGAGATCTACTCGTTTATGTCCCGATCCGTGCTGTAGTTGAGGGGAGATCTCCTGGTTTCTGTCTCATCCGTGCTGTAGTTTGAGAGGAGATCTCTTAGTTTCTGTCTGATCCATGCTGTAGTTGAGGGGAGATCTACTCGTTTCTGTCTGATCCATGCTGTAGTTGAGGGGAGATCTACTAGTTTCTGTCTGATCCATGCTGTAGTTGAGGGGAGATCTACTCGTTTCTGTCTGATCCATGCTGTAGTTGAGGGGAGATCTACTCGTTTCTGTCTGATCCGTGCTGTAGTTGAGAGGAGATCTACTCGTTCTTTCTGTCTGATCCGTGCTGTAGTTGAGGGGAGATCTACTCGTTTCTGTCTGATCCGTGCTGTAGTTGAGGGGAGATCTCCTGGTTTCCTGTCTGATCCGTGCTGTAGTTGAGAGGAGATCTCCTGGTTTCTGTCAAAATCCGTGCTGTAGTTGAGGGGAGATCTCCTGGTTTCTGTCTGATCCTTGCTGTAGTTGAGGGGAGATCTCCTGGTTTCTGTCTGATCTGTGCTGTAGTTGAGGGGAGATCTACTCGTTTCTTCTGTCAAATCCGTGCTGTAGTTGAGGGGAGATCTCCTGGTTTCTGTCTGAATCCGTGCTGTAGTTGAGAGGAGATCTACTGGTTTCTGTCTGATCGTGCTGTAGTTGAGGGGAGATCTACTTGTTTCTGTCTGATCCGTGCTGTAGTTGAGGGGAGATCTCCTAGTTTCTGTCTGATCCGTGCTGTAGTTGAGAGGAGATCTCCTGGTTTCTGTCTGATCCGTGCTGTAGTTGAGAGGAGATCTCCTGGTTTCTGTCTGATCCGTGCTGTAGTTGAGAGGAGATCTCCTGGTTTCTGTCTGATCCGTGCTGTAGTTGAGGGGAGATCTACTCGTTTCTGTCTGATCCGTGCTGTAGTTGAGGGGAGATCTCCTAGTTTCTGTCTGATCCGTGCTGTAGTTGAGGGGAGATCTACTCGTTTCTGTCTGATCCGTGCTGTAGTTGAGGGGAGATCTCCTAGTTTCTGTCTGATCCATGCTGTAGTTGAGGGGAGATCTACTGGTTTCTGTCTGATCGTGCTGTAGTTGAGAGGAGATCTACTGGTTTCTGTCTGATCCGTGCTGTAGTTGAGAGGAGATCTCCTGGTTTCTGTCTGATCCGTGCTGTAGTTGAGGAGAGATCTCCTGGTTTCTGTCTGATATCCGTGCTGTAGTTGAGGGGAGATCTACTGGTTTCTGTCTGATCCGTGCTGTAGTTGAGGGGAGATCTACTGTTTCCTGTCTGATCCGTGCTGTAGTTGAGGGGAGATCTACTGGTTTCTGTCTGATCCGTGCTGTAGTTTAGGGGAGATCTACTGGGTTTCTGTCCTGATCCGTGCTGTAGTTGAGGGGGAGATCTCTTAGTTTCTGTCTGATCCATGCTGTAGTTGAGGGGAGATCTCTTAGTTTCTGTCTGATCCGTGCTGTAGGTGAGGGAGATCTCTTAGTTTTCTGTCTGATCCGTGCTGTAGTTGAGGGGAGATCTCTTAGTTTCTGTCTGATCCGTGCTGTAGTTGAGGGGAGATTCCTGGTTTCTGTCTGATCCGTTGCTGTAGTTGAGGGGAGATCTACTGGTTTTTCTGTCTGATCCGTGCTGTAGTTGAGGGGAGATCTACTGGTTTCTGTCTGATTCCGTGCCGTAGTTGAGGGGAGATCTACTGGTTTCTGTCTGATCCGTGCCGTAGTTGAGGGGAGATCTACTCGTTTCTGTCTGATCCGTGCTGTAGTTGAGGGGAGATCTACTGGTTTCTGTCTGATCCGTGCTGTAGTTGTGGAGAGATCTCTGGTTTCTGTCTGATCCGTGTTGTAGTTGAGGGGAGATCTACTGGTTTCTGTCTGATCCGTGCTGTAGTTGAGGGGAGATCTACTGGTTTCTGTCTGATCCGTGCTGTAGTTGAGGGGAGATCTCTTAGTTTCCTGTCTCATCCGTGCTGTAGTTGAGGGGAGATCTCTTAGTTTTCTGTCTGATCCGTGCTGTAGTTGAGGGGAGATCTACTGGTTTCTGTCTGAATCCGTGCTGTAGTTGAGAGGAGATCTACTGGTTTCTGTCTGATCAGTGGCTGTAGTTGAGGGGAGATCTACTGGTTTCTGTCTGATCCGTGCTGTAGTTGAGGGGAGATCTACTGGTTTCTGTCTGATCCGTGCTGTAGTTGAGGGGAGATCTCTTAGTTTCTGTCTGATCCGTGCTGTAGTTGAGGGGAGATCTACTGTTTCTGTCTGATCCGTGCTGTAGTTGAGAGGAGATCTACTGGTTTCTGTCTGATCCGTGCTGTAGTTGAGGGGAGATCTCCTGGTTTCTGTCTGATCCGTGCTGCAGTTGAGGGGAGATCTACTGGTTTCTGTCTGATCCGTGCCGTAGTTGAGAGGAGATCTCCTGGTTTCTCTGTCTGATCCGTGCTGTAGTTGAGGGGAGATCTACTGGTTTCTGTCTGATCCGTGCTGCAGTTGAGGGGAGATCTCCTGGTTTCTGTCTGATCCGTGCTGTAGTTGAGGGGAGATCTCCTCGATTAATTCATAAAGGGCTTGTCTGCAGAAACGAAACCTCAATCAGCTCACTGTGTGAATAGATGTCCAGTGGGTTTGTTCGATCACGGACGACTCTCTCGTCTTAAGGCCCTTTCGTTGTTAAACATGTAAACAAGACGCACTGCTATCGTTATTTTCCTTCTTGCCTGTTTTACGTTACTAGTCTGTCTTTCCGATTTACGCCTGCTCCACACTAGGCGTAAAATGTACATGCAACGCATACAGGGCTTAGGTCTAAGTGGTGCACTAGTCATAACTTTAGTTTGGTCTTATATATCCTTTATTTAACAGGTAAATGACTCATTGAGATTCAAATCTCTTTTCCAAGAGCAACCTGGCCAAGAAGGGCAGCATGTACAAAGTTACAACAGATAAAACACAGACATGACAGGCAGACAAATACAGCTGTAAAACACAAATAAAATGGCACATTAGCCAGTCAATATGCGAAGTAAAACAAACTATTAAAATCATTCAAAACTGGCAAAATTTAAAACGATTTTAGGATATACGAGCACTCACATCTACCAATGGTGTCGTGTTCTCTGTCCTTTAAGATGGACCTGAATTCCCCCATAGTGATGAAATCTGAGAGTTTCAGCTCCTTCTGTACATTGTTCCAAGCTGTGGGGGCCGCATATCTAAAAGCTTTTTTACCCAGTTTTGTTCTCACTGTAGGAACCAGCATATGGACTTTCTCTTTGACACATATATGTGCAAATGTAGGAGGGAACCAACCCAAGCAGAGATTTATAAATAAAACCCAACCAATGGGAAAGTCTGCGAGCAGACAAAGATGGCCAATTAGCAGCAGCATATAAAGTGCAATGGTGTACTCGATATCCACATCCAGTGATAAATCGTAAGGCTCAATGGTACACAGTATCCAAGCTCTTTAGGCATTGGTCAGAAGCATTCATGTATAGCAGGTCACCATTATCTAATACAGGTAAAAACGCTGCAGATATCAGATGTGTCCTCGTCTGAAAAGAGAAACAGGATTTATTCCTGTAAAAGAAACCTAATTTTATTTTTAGCTTTGAAACAACATTTTCCGTGTGTAACTTGAAAGACAAGTTCTGTTCAATAAGAAATCCCAGATATTTGTAAGTAGTGATCCTCTCAATGTCAGTCCCTTGTGCAGTACAAATATTGGGTAGAATAGATGGTAACTTTTTGCCATTCGAAAATATAATCACTTTGGATTTTTCAGCATTTAATACCAACTTTAGTTGATATAAATGGGTTTGTATGACATCAAAGGCAGACGGGAGGAAATCTAGACTTTGCTCTATAGAAGTGGAGGAACAATAAATAACAGTGTCATCTGCATAAAAATGGTAAGAAGCATTTGCTAAATTATTACATAGATTATTTACATATATGGTAAAAATAATGGGTCCTAATATGGAACCTTGTGGCACACCCTTTGCTATCGGGAGGAAGGAAGAAAAGGACCCAGAAAATTGGACGCATTGGGTTCTCGCTGATAAATAATTTAAAAGCCAACCTACAGTATGCCTAGATAAGCCGATACTGTGAAGTCTTTCCGTCAGGATGATATGATCAACTGGGTCAAATGCCTTTGACAAATCAATAAATAGAGCTGCACAATACTTTTACAGTCCAATGCCTCAATTATGATGTTCACCACTTTAATAGCAGCAGTTGTTGTGCTGTGTTGTTTTCTAAAACCGGATTGGTGTTCTGACAAAATATCATTTGTGTCCAAGAATAATTTAAGTTGTTCACTGAGAAGCTTTTCGAGGACCTTCGCTACAACACATAATTTTGAAATTGGCCTATAATAATTAACAGATGAGGGATCCACTCCTTTCAGTAAAGGAAGAACATATGCAGATTTCCATATGTTAGGAATCTCATTATTGGAAAGAGTTCAATTAAAAAGATAAGTAAGCGGCTCAGCTATAAAGTCTGCTGCTAATTTAAGAAAATGAGGAGGAAGTTTGTCCGGACCTGCCGATTTGTGTGGATCCAGATTCTGCAATGCTTTATGGACCTCTATCACCTCGATACAAGTGAAATTGAATGGCTGAGCCATGGGACGGGATGAAGGTGGTGAGGAATCAACATTCTGTCCAGGGCACGAATGTAGGGACTCAAACAAAGAACCAGATGAAATAAGATGTTCATTAAAACAGTTGAGAATGGCCGATTTGTAAGTGAGGGTTTGCGAGTCTTTAACAATGCAGGCTGGTAATTCATTTTTAGTTTCTGTTCCAAATGAGTTTTTTATTACCTTCCAAAATGTATTTGGATCATTTAAGTTACTAGTAGTATTAGAAATGTAGTACTCAGATTTAGCCTTTTTAACTAGGAAGGTGAAATGATTTCGGAGCTGTCTAAAAACAATCCAGTCCACTTGGGATTTCGATGTTCTGGCCCTTGCCCAGGCAATATCCCTTTCTTTTAGAAATCTGCCTGTGAGGACTAAACCAGGGATTTTTTAGCCCTTTCACCCTAAATTTGCGGAAAGGAGCATGTTTGTTTATAATTCTAGTAAAAGCCTCATGAAAATAATCCCATGCCAGTTCAACATCACTAATGAGAGAGATCTTGTTCCAATCAAAATCCCACAGGTCATGAAAAAATGCTTGCTCGCAAAAATGTTTAAAGTCACGTTTAAAAACTATTTGTGGTCTTGTTTTTGGAAGCTTAGCTTGCCTGATTGTAGCTATAGCGCAATGGTCACTCATATCATTTACAAAAATACCAATATCCAAAAACTTATGAGGCGCATTTGTTAAAAATAAATCGATAAGAGACGATTTATCTTGGTGTTTAAGATTAGGACGAGTTGGGCTATTGATAAATTGCGTAAGATTAAAAGAGTCACAGGATGATTTAAAACTATCGGAGACAGAGGACAACCAGTCCCAATTAAAGTCTCCAGCAATTAAAATCTCATTAAAAATCCAAGCAAGATAACCTATGACTCAATGATGATAAAGCCTCAATGCTGGCTGAAGGGGGTCTATAGCACCCTACAACAGTGATGAACTGACCCTTAAGAAGTTCCAATTTCAGCGCAAGTAGTCCAAATTGTCTGCTAAGAGACACAGATGATTGGATGGTCGCATGAAATTTTGTTTTTACATAAATTGCAACACCACCACCTTTTCTGGGACGGTCCACAACGAAACACATTGTAACCCTTAATTGCAATGTCTTTGCCCGTGATAGATTTCTTTAGCCAAGTTTCAGATAAAACAAGAACATCAGAATCAGAGGATTTTGCCCAGATTTTCATGTGGTCCATTTTAGGAAGTAGACTTCTGACATTTATGTGGATGATACCAAGACCCGACCTTGCTTTAAAATCATCAGGGGTACTCAGACAATTAAAATCTGGTCCAGGATTTGGATGAACGTTTCCTGATAAGAGGAGCAGGATAACAATGAAACATTTCCTTTTCACCCAAGTAGTTGTTTGCATAGATTCATTATATAGGCCTATTACTCTCTTTCCACCATAGGAACACGAGCTCATCGAAAACAACCAGTTATAAGGACTAAAAAGACGATTAAGACAAGGTAGAGTCGTGAGATCCTTGGAGATTAGAATGCTCCAATTTACAGAGCTCTTAAACAAATAGAATCCCAGTTTGTGTCTTCACTAGGGAAGACAAGATGAGGCACATTTTGGTCTTCATACCCTTCACGCACCTCAAATGGATGGGGAATAGTCAGTAGGAGAAAAATAGGTATTAGGAGAAACATGCTGGGTGACATGTGTCAGGAGGTCGAGAGGGCCTGCTGAAGAAATCCAGAAATCAGCACAGGAATGCCCTCCGCGTTTTCCGTCCTGCCGAAGTTGAGAAATGCCAGGTCAGCGAAGTGAGAATCCGGTCCGGACTTTCAGTCCTCCCGAGAACGAAGATGACGTTGTTTGACGTCTCATGTAAACAGGAACACAAGCCCAGTCATGCTATGCTTTAGCTCAACGAACCCGTTCTTATTATCCATGAACGAACCCAGTCCACCAAAGTCCAAAATCAAGCGCAACACAGGTGGCGTTTCAGCTCCGGGAAGTGAGCACAGGCTCCGCAGTCCAAGCGGATAGAGTGGTCCCAGGAACGGGGCAGTAATGTTTAGCCGTAACGTTGGGGCAGTAATGTTTAGCCGTAACATTACGGCATCAACAACGCCCGCCCCGGTTGTACGGTCCAAAACAGCTCACAGATATTGACCGGTGTTTTACAAAGATAACAGATATCACGTAGACAACACTAGAACAGACATGAGAGCACAGCGGACAGGGACAGGTACAGACGTGCGGCCAACTTGGATTGAACCTTTGGTTCTACGTCGGACGTAGAGTTACGCCCAGTCTTACGCCCAGCTGGTTCACTCCACTCCAGGTTTGTGACCATCTCAGGAAGGATTGTGGTCCACTCCTCTCTGAAGATCCTCTCCCAATCCTCACCTCAAGGTGCTTCTCCTTTAGCCCCTCCCTCACCTCAAGGTGCTTCTCCTTTAGCCCCTCCCTCACCTCAAGGTGCTTCTCCTTTAGCCCCTCCCTCACCTCAAGGTGCTTCTTCTTTAACCTTCACCCTGAGGTCCCGAGAAAGATCTTTAGTCTCTCCCTGAGGTCCCGAGACAGATCTTTAGTCTCTCCCTGAGGTCCCGAGACAGATCTTTAGTCTCTCCCTGAGGTCCCGAGACAGATCTTTAGTCTCACTCTGAGGTCCCGAGACAGATCTTTAGTCTCTCCCTGAGGTCCCGAGACAGATCTTTAGTCTCTCCCTGAGGTCCCGAGACAGATCTTTAGTCTCTCCCTGAGGTCCCGACACAGATCTTTAGTCTCTCCCTGAGGTCCCGACACAGATCTTTAGTCTCTCCCTGAGGTCCCGACACAGATCTTTAGTCTCTCTCTCTCTGAGGTCCCGACACAGATCTTTAGTCTCTCCCTGAGGTCCCGAGACAGATCTTTAGTCTCTCCCTGAGGTCCCGACACAGATCTTTAGTCTCTCCCTGAGGTCCCGAGACAGATCTTTAGTCTCTCGCTGAGGTCCCGAGACAGATCTTTAGTCTCTCTCTGAGGTCCCGAGACAGATCTTTAGTCTCTCCCTGAGGTCCCGAGACAGATCTTTAGTCTCTCTCTCTGAGGTCCCGAGACAGATCTTTAGTCCTCTCTCTGAGGTCCCGAGACAGATCTTTAGTCTCACTCTGAGGTCCCGAGACAGATCTTTAGTCTCTCGCTGAGGTCCCGAGACAGATCTTTAGTCTCTCTCTGAGGTCCCGAGACAGATCTTTAGTCTCTCCCTGAGGTCCCGAGACAGATCTTTAGTCTCTCTCTCTGAGGTCCCGAGACAGATCTTTAGTCTCACTCTGAGGTCCCGAGACAGATCTTTAGTCTCTCCCTGAGGTCCCGAGACAGATCTTTAGTCTCTCCCTGAGGTCCCGAGACAGATCTTTAGTCTCTCCCTGAGGTCCCGAGACAGATCTTTAGTCTCTCTCTCTCTGAGGTCCCGAGACAGATCTTTAGTCTCACTCTGAGGTCCCGAGACAGATCTTTAGTCTCTCCCTGAGGTCCCGAGACAGATCTTTAGTCTCTCCCTGAGGTCCCGAGACAGATCTTTAGTCTCTCCCTGAGGTCCCGAGACAGATCTTTAGTCTCTCCCTGAGGTCCTGAGACAGATCTTTAGTCTCTCTCTGAGGTCCCGAGACAGATCTTTAGTCTCTCAGGACTTGGGTCTGTGGGAGCCAGAGTCCTTGTTGGTTGCTAGGGGATCAAATACTTATTTCCCTCAATTAAATGCAAATACAATTTTATCTTTTATATAATGTCAATTTCTGGATTGTTTTTTTAATATTCTTTCTCTCACATTTAATATAAATAAACCTACCATTAAAGTTATAGATTGGTAATTTCTTGTGGGCAAACTTACAAAATCTGCAAGGGATCAAACACTTATTTTCTCCACTGTGTATATTCTTATCTACAGTACTCCAGCGTTATAAGAGTTCATTCTCAGAATCATCATCAGACAGACAGGAAGTAGATCCTCACCATGGCAACGGACCCGTCCCTCTCGTCCATCACAGCCTTCATCTCCTGGGCGATGATGTCAACTCTGCGTTGCCGTGCCGACCTCAGACCCTGCATCAGAACCGAGCCGAGCTGTTGGACCTGAACCGAGTCGGCACCAGACAGAGCCTGAAGCACCGCCTCCACATCCTACACGCACGCACACACACACACACGCACACACACACACACACACACACACACACATCAGCACACTGGTAAACAGCTCAGTGATATTAAATATGTAAACATAAACAGTGTTTACCATGTCAGCGTCCAGCGGGGGGGCGCCCTCCCACCTGCAGACACACACTCAGTTTAGAATAACCACACACACACTCAGCTAGTGATGAATTTCACACACACACAGGACCAGCCTCCAGAGGGGGGATCATGTGGTCAGTGGTGATGGATGAGGTGTAGTCGCACTTCCTGTTGCTCTGAGGTCCATCACCTCAGAGCAACAGGAAGTGGGACTACACCTTATGGCTGGTTTTACAGCATCTTCTGTTCATTGTTTAAAAGAAGATGTTGAGAAAAGTCACAGTTGTGTCATTAAGAGAAGCAAGCGAACCAGCGCCCAGCTCAGTGGTGACTGCATGGCAGTTGGCACGTTGATGTAGCTGTTGGGGTTGACCCTAACCCTGGAGCGAGAGAAGCATCAGGTGAGTCAGCTGACCTCAGATCTGACAGCTTGTGTTCCTGTTGTTCCTGCAGCCGGATTAATAAGTGTCCGTATTAAAGCTCTGCAGCCGGGCAGTAATATGCCCCACGCTCCCTGAAGGCCTCCTCACAGAGAGCGGTGACGGCGGCCATGATGGCGGTAACCAGCTGCTCCGCTGGGACTCCGTTCATTCCTTTCTCTGAGCTGCTGCTGCTGTTCTCTGTGATAACTGTAATAACTGTAATAAGTGTAATAAGGTGGCCGAGGCGGCGCTCTGCAGGGAGCAGCAGGTAATGAAAGAGCAGCGGCTCAATAACGCTGCTAACACCCCGCTTACCATCACACACACACACTCACACACACGCACACACAGCCATCAAACTCACAATCTACACACACACACACACATCACATCACACACACATCTCCACAGCCATCAAACCCACATCTACACACACAAACACATCACACACACATCTCCACACATCAAACCCACAGCCATCAAACACACATCTCCACACATCAAACCCACAGCCATCAAACTACATCTCCACACATCAAACCCACAGCCATCAAACTCACAATCTCCACACATCAAACCCACAGCCATCAAACTCCACATCTCCACACATCAAACCCATCAGCCATCAAACTTACAATCTCCACACATCAAACCACAGCCATCAAACTCACATCTCCACACATCAAACCCACAGCCATCAAACTTACATCTCCACACATCAAACCCACAGCCATCAAACCCACATCTCTACACATCAAACCCACAGCCATCAAACTCACATCTCCACACATCAAACCCACAGCCCATCAAACTTACATCTACCCACCATCAAACCCACAGCCATCAAACCCACATCTCTACACATCAAACCCACTGCCATCAAACCCACATCTCCACACATCAAACCCACAGCCATCAAACATCAAACCCACTGCCATCAAACACACATCAAACCCACAGCCATCAAACCCACATCTCCACACATCAAACCCACTGCCATCAAACCCACATCAAACCCACAGCCATCAAACTCACATCTACACATCAAACCCACTGCCATCAAACCCACATCTCCACACATCAAACACACAGCCATCAAACCCACATCGACACACACAAACACATCACACACACATCTCCATACATCAAACCCACAGCCATCAAACTTACATCTACACACATCAAACCCACAGCCATCAAACCCACATCTCTACACATCAAACCCACTGCCATCAAACCCACATCTCCACACATCAAACCCACAGCCATCAAACATCAAACCCACTGCCATCAAACACACATCAAACCCACAGCCATCAAACCCACATCTCCACACATCAAACCCACTGCCATCAAACCCACATCAAACCCACAGCCATCAAACTCACATCTACACATCAAACCCACTGCCATCAAAACCCACATCTCCACACATCAAACACACAGCCATCAAACCCACATCGACACACACAAACACATCACACACACATCTCCATACATCAAACCCACAGCCATCAAACTTACATCTACACACATCAAACCCACAGCCATCAAACACACATATCCACACATCAAACCCACAGCCATCAAACCCACATCTCTACACATCAAACCCACTGCCATCAAACCCACATCAAACCCACAGCCATCAAACCCACATCTCCACACATCAAACCCACTGCCATCAAACCCACAGCCATCAAACCCACATCAAACCCACAGCCATCAAACCCACATCTCCACACATCAAACCCACTGCCATCAAACCCACTGCCATCAAACCCACATCAAACCCACAGCCATCAAACCCACATCTCCACACATCAAACCCACAGCCAACAAACCCACAGCCATCAAACCCACAGCCATCAAACACACATCTCCACACATCAAACCCACAGCCATCAAACACACATCAAACCCACAGCCATCAAACACACAACAAACCCACAGCCATCAAACACACAACAAACCCACAGCCATCAAACACACAACAAACCCACAGCCATCAAACCCACATCTCCACACATCAAACCCACAGCCATCAAACCCACAGCCATCAAACACACAACAAACCCACAGCCATCAAACCCACAGCCATCAAAACCCACAGCCATGAAATCTACAGTTGTGGTCAAAAGTTTACATACACTAGTAAAGAACATTTGTGACTCTTTAAAGTAGAGACCCTACATACTGATATACTCCTGAACATCAGAGGAGAGGACTCTTTAAAGTAGAGACACTACATACTGATATACTCCTGAACATCAGAGGAGAGGACTCTTTAAAGTAGAGACACTACATACTGATATACTCCTGAACATCAGAGGAGAGGACTCTTTAAAGTAGAGACACTACACACTGATATACACCTGAACATCAGCAGGAGAGGACTCTTTAAAGTAGAGACACTACATACTGATATACACCTGAACATCAGCAGGAGAGGACTCTTTAAAGTAGAGACACTACATACTGATATACACCTGAACATCAGCAGGAGAGGACTCTTTAAAGTAGAGACACTACATACTGATGAACATCAGCAGGAGAGGACTCTTTAAAGTAGAGACACTAAATACTGATATACACCTGAACATCAGCAGAGAGGACTCTTTAAAGTAGAGACACTACATACTGATATACACCTGAACATCAGCAGGAGAGGACTTTTTAAAGTAGAGACACTACATACTGATATACACCTGAACATCAGCAGGAGAGGACTCTTTAAAGTAGAGACACTAAATACTGATATACACCTGAACATCAGCAGGAGAGGACTCTTTAAAGCAGAGACACTACATACTGATATACACCTGAACATCAGCAGGAGAGGACTCTTTAAAGTAGAGACACTACATACTGATATACACCTGAACATCAGCAGGAGAGGACTCTTTAAAGCAGAGACACTACATACTGATATACACCTGAACATCAGCAGGAGAGGACTCTTTAAAGCAGAGACACTACATACTGATATACACCTGAACATCAGCAGGAGAGGACTCTTTAAAGCAGAGACACTACATACTGATATACACCTGAACAACAGCAGGAGAGGACTCTTTAAAGCAGAGACACTACATACTGATATACACCTGAACAACAGCAGGAGAGGACTCTTTAAAGCAGAGACACTACATACTGATATACACCTGAACATCAGCAGGAGAGGACTCTTTAAAGTAGAGACACTACATACTGATATACACCTGAACATCAGCAGGAGAGGACTCTTTAAAGCAGAGACACTACATACTGATATACATCTGAACATCAGCAGGAGAGGACTCTTTAAAGTAGAGACACAACATACTGATATACACCTGAACATCAGCAGAGAGGACTCTTTAAAGTAGAGACACTACATACTGATATACACCTGAACATCAGCAGGAGAGGACTCTTTAAAGTAGAGACACTACATACTGATATACACCTGAACATCAGCAGGAGAGGACTCTTTAAAGTAGAGACACTACACCTGAACATCAGCAGGAGAGGACTCTTTAAAGTAGAGACACTACATACTGATATACACCTGCACATCAGCAGGAGAGGACTCTTTAAAGTAGAGACACTACATACTGATGTACACCTGAACATCAGCAGGAGAGGACTCTTTAAAGCAGAGACACTACATACTGATATACACCTGAACATCAGCAGGAGAGGACTCTTTAAAGTAGAGACACTACATACTGATATACACCTGAACATCAGCAGGAGAGGACTCTTTAAAGCAGAGACACTACATACTGATATACACCTGAACATCAGCAGGAGAGGACTCTTTAAAGCAGAGACACTACATACTGATATACACCTGAACAACAGCAGGAGAGGACTCTTTAAAGCAGAGACACTACATACTGATATACACCTGAACAACAGCAGGAGAGGACTCTTTAAAGCAGAGACACTACATACTGATATACACCTGAACATCAGCAGGAGAGGACTCTTTAAAGTAGAGACACTACATACTGATATACACCTGAACATCAGCAGGAGAGGACTCTTTAAAGTAGAGACACTAAATACTGATATACACCTGAACATCAGCAGGAGAGGACTCTTTAAAGCAGAGACACTACATACTGATATACGCCTGAACATCAGCAGGAGAGGACTCTTTAAAGCAGAGACACTACATACTGATATACATCTGAACATCAGCAGGAGAGGACTCTTTAAAGTAGAGACACAACATACTGATATACACCTGAACATCAGCAGGAGAGGACTCTTTAAAGTAGAGACACTAAATACTGATATACACCTGAACATCAGCAGAGAGGACTCTTTAAAGTAGAGACACTACATACTGATATACACCTGAACATCAGCAGGAGAGGACTCTTTAAAGTAGAGACACTACATACTGATATACACCTGAACATCAGCAGGAGAGGACTCTTTAAAGTAGAGACACTACATACTGATATACACCTGAACATCAGCAGGAGAGGACTCTTTAAAGCAGAGACACTACATGCTGATATACAACTGAACATCAGCAGGAGAGGACTCTTTAAAGCAGAGACACTACATACTGATATACACCTGAGCATCAGCAGGAGAGGACTCTTTAAAGCAGAGACACTACATACTGATATACACCTGAACATCAGCAGGAGAGGACTCTTTAAAGCAGAGACACTACATACTGATATACATCTGAACATCAGCAGGAGAGGACTCTTTAAAGTAGAGACACAACATACTGATATACACCTGAACATCAGCAGGAGAGGACTCTTTAAAGTAGAGACACTAAATACTGATATACACCTGAACATCAGCAGAGAGGACTCTTTAAAGTAGAGACACTACATACTGATATACACCTGAACATCAGCAGGAGAGGACTCTTTAAAGCAGAGACACTACATACTGATATACACCTGAACATCAGCAGGAGAGGACTCTTTAAAGCAGAGACACTACATACTGATATACACCTGAACATCAGCAGGAGAGGACTCTTTAAAGCAGAGACACTACATACTGATATACACCTGAGCATCAGCAGGAGAGGACTCTTTAAAGCAGAGACACTACATACTGATATACACCTGAACATCAGCAGGAGAGGACTCTTTAAAGTAGAGACACTACATACTGATACACACTGAACATCAGCAGGAGAGGACTCTTTAAAGTAGAGACACTACATACTGATATACACCTGAACATCAGCAGGAGAGGACTCTTTAAAGTAGAGACACTACATACTGATATACACCTGAACATCAGCAGGAGAGGACTCTTTAAAGTAGAGACACTACATACTGATATACACCTGAACATCAGCAGGAGGGGACTCTTTAAAGTAGAGACACTACATACTGATATACACCTGAACATCAGCAGGAGGGGACTCTTTAAAGTAGAGACACTACATACTGATATACACCTGAACATCAGCAGGAGAGGACTCTTTAAAGTAGAGACACTACATACTGATATACACCTGAACAATCAGCAGGAGAGGACTCTTTAAAGTAGAGACACTACATACTGATATACACCTGAACATCAGCAGGAGAGGACTCTTTAAAGTAGAGACACTACATACTGATTATACACCTGAACATCAGCAGGAGAGGACTCTTTAAAGTAGAGACACTACATACTGATATACACTGAACATCAGCAGGAGAGGACTCTTTAAAGTAGAGACACTACATACTGATTAGACACTGAGCATCAGCAGAGAGAGGACTCTTTAAAGTAGAGACACTACATACTGATATACACCTGAACAATCAGCAGGAGAGGACTCTTTAAAGTAGAGCACTACATACTGACTGATATACACCTGAACATCAGCAGGAGAGGACTCTTTAAAGTAGAGACACTACATACTGATATACACCTGAACATCAGCAGGAGAGGACTCTTTAAAGTAGAGACACTACATACTGATATACACCTGAACATCAGCAGGAGAGGACTCTTTAAAGCAGAGACACTACATACTGATATACACCTGAACATCAGCAGGAGAGGACTCTTTAAAGCAGAGACACTACATACTGATATACACCTGAACATCAGCAGGAGAGGACTCTTTAAAGCAGAGACACTACATACTGATATACACCTGAACATCAGCAGGAGAGGACTCTTTAAAGTAGAGACACTACATACTGATATACACCTGAACATCAGCAGGAGAGGACTCTTTAAAGTAGAGACACTACATACTGATATACACCTGAACATCAGCAGGAGAGGACTCTTTAAAGTAGAGACACTACATACTGATATACACCTGAACATCAGCAGGAGAGGACTCTTTAAAGTAGAGACACTACATACTGATATACACCTGAACATCAGCAGGAGAGGACTCTTTAAAGTAGAGACACTACATACTGATATACACCTGAACATCAGCAGGAGAGGACTCTTTAAAGTAGAGACACTACATACTGATATAACACCTGAACATCAGCAGGAGAGGACTCTTTAAAGTAGAGACCACTACATACTGATATACACCTGAACATCAGCAGGAGAGGACTCTTTAAAGTAGAAGACACTACATACTGATATACACCTGAACATCAGCAGGAGAGGACTCTTTAAAGTAGAGACACTACATACTGATATACACCTTGAACATCAGCAGGAGAGGACTCTTTAAAGTAGAGACACTACATACTGATATACACCTGAACATCAGCAGAGAGGACTCTTTAAAGTAGAGACACTACACACTGATATACACCTGAAACATCAGCAGGAGAGGACTCTTTAAAGTAGAGACCTACATACTGATATACACCTGAACATCAGCAGGAGAGGACTCTTTAAGTAGAGACACTACATACTGATATACACCTGAACATCAGCAGGAGAGGACTCTTTAAAGTAGAGACACTACATACTGATATACACCTGAACATAAGCAGGAGAGGACTCTTTAAAGTAGAGACCCTACATACTGATATACACCTGAACATCAGCAGGAGAGGACTCTTTAAAGTAGAGACACTACATACTGATATACACCTGCACATCAGCAGGAGAGGACTCTTTAAAGTAGAGACACTACATACTGATATACACCTGAACATCAGCAGGAGAGGACTCTTTAAAGTAGAGACACTACATACTGATATACACCTGAACATCAGCAGGAGAGGACTCTTTAAAGTAGAGACACTACATACTGATATACACCTGAACATAAGCAGGAGAGGACTCTTTAAAGTAGAGACCCTACATACTGATATACACCTGAACATCAGCAGGAGAGGACTCTTTAAAGTAGAGGCACTACATACTGATATGCACCTGAACATCAGCAGGAGAGGACTCTTTAAAGCAGAGACACTACATACTGATATACACCTGCACATCAGCAGGAGAGGACTCTTTAAAGTAGAGACACTACATACTGATATACACCTGAACATCAGCAGGAGAGGACTCTTTAAAGTAGAGACACTACATACTGATATACACCTGAACATCAGCAGGAGAGGACTCTTTAAAGTAGAGACACTACATACTGATATACACCTGAACATCAGCAGGAGAGGACTCTTTAAAGTAGAGACACTACATACTGATATACACCTGAACATCAGCAGGAGAGGACTCTTTAAAGTAGAGACACTACATACTGATATACACCTGAACATCAGCAGGAGAGGACTCTT
>JAMFTG010002673.1:22500-25826 GCA_023974075.1 Chaenocephalus aceratus
GTGTGTGTGTGTGTGTGTAAATATTCAAATATTGAAGAAGTGGTTGTCAGAGCAGATCACCTGCTGGTCTCTCCTCCCTCGTCTCCTCCCTCCTCTCCTCCCTCAGCTGTTCCTCCACCTCCCTCCTCTGCAGCTCCTTCTCCTTCTGGAGCAGCTCCTCCTGCAGCTGGAGCACATCAGACACTGTGTATTAATACACAGTGTCTGATGTATACACTGTGTATACATCAGACACTGTGTACACATATATGAATTTGGGTTAGGGTTGTATACACAGCGTAAACATCACACACATGTGACCGTGCTGCATCTCCTCCTGCAGCACGGTCACATGTGTGTGATGTTTACGCTGTGTATTAATACACAGTGTATTAATGCACAGTGTATTAATACACAGCGTGTGATGTGATGGCCTGTAGAAGTTCACCCGACGCTGGGACCCTCCGGAGACCCTGTGTCCTCTCAGTGAGGACTTTACACATCAATCTCATCGATACTCAGTGTGTATTTGTACACAGAGTGTGTATATTTACCCTCTTGTTGACGTCTCTCAGAGCCTTTATGTATATACAGTGTGTATTTGTACACAGTGTGTATATTTTACCCTCTTGTTGACGTCTCTCAGAGCCTTTATGTATATACAGTGTGTATTTGTACACAGTGTGTATATTTACCCTCTTGTTGACATCTCTCAGAGCGTTTATGTATATACAGTGTGTATTTGTACACAGAGTGTGTATATTTACCCTCTTGTTGACGTCTCTCAGAGCCTTTATGTATATACAGTGTGTATTTGTACACAGAGTGTGTATATCTACCCTCTTGTTGACGTCTCACAGCGTTTATGTATATACAGTGTGTATTTGTACACAGAGTGTGTATATCTACCCTCTTGTTGACGTCTCTCACAGCGTTTATGTATATACAGTGTGTATTTGTACACAGAGTGTGTATATCTACCCTCTTGTTGACGTCTCTCACAGCGTTTATGTATATACAGTGTGTATTTGTACACAGAGTGTGTATATTTACCCTCTTGTTGACGTCTCTCAGAGCGTCGAGCTCCTTCAGGAGGAACGAGATGTTTTTGTCTCGATCTAAACTCTGGGCTCGACCGGACGCTGTGATTGGTCCAAACACAACTTCCTGGTGAGAGCTGGAGGGGTCCACGGGTTTCAATTAGCAGTAACAAGTACACAAAGTACACAAAGTACACAAAGTATTTGTTGTCCTGAGGGAGATGAAAGGGAGTCTCCAATGAAGTCCATCAGGGTCCAGGCGAGTTCATTAATACATTAAGGTAATAAATATCTCCCCGTCTCAGACTCGGGAAGAGAGTCGTTCTGTGGAAGTGTGTGCGTGTGTGTGTGTGTGTTTGTGTGTTTGGCCGTGTGCGTGTGTGCGTGCGTGTGCGTGTGTGTGTGTGTGTGCGTGGCCGTGTGTGTGTGGCCGTGTGTGTTTGTGTGTTTGGGCCGTGTGCGTGTGTGCGTGCGTGTGTGTGTGTGCGTGGCCGTGTGCGTGTGGCCGTGTGTGTGGCCGTGTGCGTGTGTGTGTGTGTGGGTGTGACCGTGGGTGTGTGCGTGTGTGTGGGTGTGCGTGCATGCGTGTGTGTGCGTGCGGCCGTGTGTGCGTGCGGCCGTGTGTGTGTGTGGCCGTGTGTGTGGCCGTGTGTGTGTGTGCGCGCGTGCGAGTGGCCGTGCGTGTGTGTGTGTGTGTGTGGTGTCTGTGTGTGTGCGCGCGTGCGAGTGGCCGTGCGTGTGTGTGGTGTGTGTGTGCGCGCGTGCGTGCCAGTGGCCGTGCGTGTGTGTGTGTGTGTGTGCGCGCGTGCGTGCCAGTGGCCGCGTGCGTGTGTGTGGGGGGTGTGTGTGCGCGTGTGTGTGCGTGCGTGTGCGTGTGTGGGGGGGGGTGTGCGTGTGTGGGGGGTGTGCGTGTGTGTGTGTCTGTGTGTGTGTGTGTCTGTGTGTGTGTGGGGGGTGTGTGGGGTGTGTGTGTGTGTGTGTGTGTGTGTGTGTGTGTGTGTGTGTGTGTGTGTGTGTGTGTGTGTGTGTGTGTGTGGTGTGTGTGTGTGTGTGTGTGTGTGTGTGTGTGTGTGTGTGTGTGTGTGTGTGTGTGTGTGTGTGTGTGTGTGTGTGTGTGTGTGTGTGTGTGTGTGTGTGTGTGTGTGTGTGTGCGCGCGCGTGCGAGTGGCCGTGCGTGTGTGTGTGGTGTGCGCGCGTGCGTGCCAGTGGCCGCGTGCGTGTGTGTGGGGGGTGTGTGTGCGTGTGTGTGTGCGTGTGTCTGTCTGTCTGTGTGTGGGGGTGTGTGTGTGTGCGTGTGCGTGTGTGGGGGGGGGGTGTGTGTGCGTGCGTGTGTGTGTGTGGGGGGGGGGTGTGTGGGGGGGGGTGTGTGTGGGGGGGGTGTGTGTGTGGGGGGGTGTGCGTGTCTGTGTGTGTGTCTGTGTGTGTCTGTGTGTGTGTGGGGGGGGGTGTGTGTGGGGGGGGTGTGCGTGTGTGTGTGTGTGTGTGTGTGTGTGTGTGTGTGTGTGTGTGTCTGTCTGTCTGTGTGTGGGGGTGTGTGTGTGTGTGCGTGCGTGCGTGTGCGTGTGTGGGGGGGGGGTGTGTGTGCGTGCGTGTGTGTGTGTGGGGGGGGGTGTGTGGGGGGGGGGGTGTGTGTGGGGGGGGGTGTGTGTGTGGGGGGGTGTGCGTGTCTGTGTGTGTGTCTGTGTGTGTCTGTGTGTGTGTGGGGGGGGTGTGTGGGGGGGGGGTGTGCGTGTGTGTGTGTGTGTGTGTGTGTGTGTGTGTGTGTGTGCGTGCGTGCGTGCGTGCGTGTCTGTGTCTGTGTGTGTGTCTGTGTGTGTCTGTGTGTGTGTGTGTGTGTGTGTGTGTGTGTGTGTGTGTCTGTGTCTGTGTGTGTGCGTGTGTGTGTGGGGGGGGGTCAGGTGTTTTACCCTCACATCATCACAGAGGTGATGAAGCTTTAATAAGCGCTGCTGTAATTCTCTCATATTACGTTAAAGGTCAGGCAGTAATAACGCGGGTAAATAAGACACACTGTAAGTCTCTCTCTACACACACACACACTCCCACACACACACACACACACACAGACACACACACACACACACACACACACACACACACACACACACACACACACAGACACTCTCAGATCTGATGAAACAGAAACAAATATGAGTTTAATGAGGAATTTATTAAAACTCCTGAAAGTAGCGACCTGAAGACATCGGATCCAAGTCAGGAGATTATTATTATCATTAATTATTGTTCTAAATGTTTCTTTTAATGACGAGAGGAGAGGAGAGGAGAGGAGAGGAGACCAGAGGAGAG
>JAMFTG010002674.1:0-27639 GCA_023974075.1 Chaenocephalus aceratus
CTACTGGTGAATTAAAAAAACGGCAGTAAAGTGTCTGAATGAGACGCCTAACATTAGCCTCCTTTAGCTTAGCGGTGGGTGACGTGAAGTCATGTGACCGTGCTGTAGTTCCTGTATAGCCCAACATTAGCCTCCTTTAGCTTAGCGGTGGTGACATGAAGTCATGGGACCGTGCTGTAGTTCCTGTATAGCCCAACATTAGCCGCCTTTAGCTTAGCGGTGGTGACGTGAAGTCATGTGACCGTGCTGTAGTTCCTTTATAGCCCAACATTAGCCGCCTTTAGCTTAGCGGTGGTGACGTGAAGTCATGTGACCGTGCTGTAGTTCCTGTATAGCCTAACGTTAGCTTTTTACTTCAGAAATCATAAAGTGTAGTTAATATGTGGAGATTATCCTGCTGAACTAAACCTGTAAGTATCATGAACGTTGTTGACACAGATTATTTTCTGACATTATCCAAAATCACATGGAGAAATCCCATTGGACCAGGAGATGCTGCCTTCAGGGTCAGTTCACATCTCACTCGATAGATCTTTTAAAGACCGCCGTGTTCTCCCCTGGAAACGCTCACCATGAAGATGTTGGTGATGGCGTCCAGGATGACGAGGACGATCTTGCTGTCCTTGGAGGAGAGGAGGTTCAGCAGCGGCTCCAGGATGTTGGCCTGCACCAGGTAGACCACCTGCTGCACGGACCCCCCGCTGGTGAAGTTCGTGATGGCCCACACCGCCTCCTTCTGGGTTTTATAGTCGCCCTGCAGAGAAAGGAGATGGAGGTGATGAGCCATATGGTTATCCCTAGCCATGTGCATATGACAATAAACCTTTGAAACTTGAACTTCTGCTTTTAATGCGACGTCATCATATTTTTAAAAACAATAGAGTAGGGATGCTCCGATCGCCAATTTCGGGGGCCTATCGCCGGAATCAGTATCGGCCGATACCGATCGCCGATCCGATCGAGTGGGCGGGGCCATTAACTGAGTTTAAACATCACTTTAAGTGGAAGATTACCAATCAGATCGATCGGAGCCTCCCTAATAACGAGCTTAATAAAAACCATTAACTACACGTACCCGGAGCAGCACGTCCACCAGCAGGGGCACGAGCCCGGCGTCGATGACCTCCTGGATCTGGCAGTCCCTGCCGGCCGTCACGTTGGACAGCGTCCAGGCCGCCTCCTTCTGGATGTTGGCCTTCTTGTGGGACAGCAGCGCGGGGAACATGGCGAGGGCTCCGGAGTCCAGCACCGCCTGCGTCTGCTCGTCTGTCCCCGTCACGATGTTCCCCAGGGCTCGCAGCGCCGGGGTCTGAGGGGGGAGAGGACAGTCTATTTAGAGAGTCGTATTTTCTTTTTTAAATCACAATTCTTTTATCTCATTCACATTTTAAAATCTCACCATCAGTTTTCTGCTAAGAAATAAAAACCAATAGAGAGGCGAAGGCCCTCCCTTTCCGGGGAGCTCCATGGGACCTTAACTCGGAAAAAGTATGTATTGAAGTCGATGGAGAGAGAGAGATTATCCCTCGATCCCGTTTTGAATTGTGCCACGAATTACACACATAATGTTTGTCAATTCAAAAGATAATTTTGAAAGTCAAAAAATTAAAATTTGTCGTAAAACTGTGAAGTAATACTTTTTTTTGTTAAAAAAAAAAAAGAATAGTTTGTTTTTCTTGTGTGTCACCAGCCATCGTTAACCAATCAGAAGTGCTGTGCTCCACATGTAACAGCTATTGCTAACCAATCAGAAGTGGCCCTTGATAGAAGCTGATAGACAGATTGATCCAATCACTTTAAATACTTTTCCAAATGGCTTCCAATGGAGCTTGAGATGGTTCCGGTTAGAGATGCTCCATCACGTTGTTTCTATGACGGGGTTAAGTTAAGTTAAGTTAAGTTAAGTTAAGTTAAGTTACGTTAAGTTACGTTAAGTTACGTTAAGTTACGTTAAGTTACGTTACGTTAAGTTACGTTAAGTTACGTTAAGTTACGTTAAGTTAAGTTAAGTTACGTTAAGTTACGTTTAAGTTAAGTTCTTTTCCCTCGTAGCTCGGGCTGCGGGGTGCTAGAGACGGGAGCACGTTGATGCGACCTTCCTAGCCGGAGATATGGCCGCATTTTACAATAAACGTCCGTTGGGGTCGCTTCAAAACAAATATCTCAAATCCCATCGCAATATCTGTCAGAAAAATCTCAATTAGATTTCCCCAAATCGTGCAGCTCTAATTCCCAGCACACACATTCATCAAAGCCAATCTGACTTCCCAATGATCACATGCTGGAGATTATTCAATGCGTTTGTCGGCACATGGGTTTTATCGCTCTGCCAACGTGTGAGCAGGAAATAAGCTTCATGCGCCGGGACACTCTGGGCTCAGGCGTCTGGCCTCAGGCCACGTTTCACCTGAGGCCATTTTCAGACCGAGCCGGACGAGAGTCAGACCTTTGACTTCATAGGGATGAACTTCTCATTTCAAAATATCAGGAACTATAA
Organism: Chaenocephalus aceratus; assembly: GCA_023974075.1. NCBI lineage: Eukaryota > Metazoa > Chordata > Actinopteri > Perciformes > Channichthyidae > Chaenocephalus > Chaenocephalus aceratus. The sequence goes on from JAMFTG010002674.1 coordinate 2,498, forward strand.
ATCTCATAATGCCTTGGAGGTCAGCACTGTGGCCTTGTTGATCAATACGATGATGAAGTCATAGTTTTGACTTTTAAAATCATAATTATTAACTTTTATCTCATTGTAAAAATCTCACAATCAGTTTTTTTTAAATCTTATAATACATTAGATTTTAACAGCGCTTTTCCAAATCCGCTTTACATAAAATAATGACTTTATATATTTCTTAATAATCTCTGTTTTACTACTACTTGTAACCACATGAACACCACATGGCATGCAGACAGAAGGCATTCATCTGAAGTCATAATCATTTCAGATTAGGGATGCCAGAAACTGACCATGATCAAATTCGAAAACCGGACGGCCCAGGCGAATATTAACCGATTATCCCCCCCCCCGCGGGAGAGATACTGCCACCGCCAAAACAAACTGGCGGTGTGACCAATGGCCATTTACAATCATTAATACTATTATTAGCATTAGTCTATATTTTGGTTGAAACTAAGCCAGGAGAAAAAATAATAAAAATATATATAAATAAAATCGAATTAAAACAAATTATTTTCGATTATGGAGACTGTAATGAATATTCGAATAATCACTGGCATCCCTATTTTAGATTTCCTTAAATCAATGTTTTAGGTTGAAACAAATACAAAAAATTGAATGTTGATTTTCTTACTGCTCCTAAAAAAAGGGTCAATCTACAACATGTGGCCCCTTCCTCTCGCTGCTGCCCACAAGCTGCCCCATGTACCCGCGTTCTGTGGCAGTTTGATGGGGACGACGCTATAAACACATACATTTCCTTCCGATTATATAAAATAAAACACCACGTATAAGAGGTTTGGGACGCAACCACGACGGCCAGCTCCTCGAACCCGAGCAGCTTGACGAGGCGGGGGATGAGCCCGGTCTGCACCATGACCTCGATGCGGTCGTTGGAGCCGTCCGTCAGGTAGGACACGGCCCAGCAGGCGTCAGCCAGCACCTCGCGGGTCCTCGTGGTGCAGGCAGGCGCACCAGCACGGGCAGGATCTGCTGGATGGCTGCGAGGGGGGGGGGACGGGTTCTTGTTCCTGCAGAGGTTGGAGAGGGTCCAGGTCACGTTCCTCAGGTAGCCCACCTGCAGAGAGAGAGGTCAGTTTGATATGAGAGGAGGCATGGTGTCAGAGCGCCCTCTAGTGGGGACAGAGGAGAATGACTGAAAGTGCACACATTACATTTTTTTGAATATTAAGTCATATTGCTATTGTACTTCAAACTGTATCTTATAGTTTTAATATGTATATTTGCTTTTGGTTTACAACTAAATTCCTCTTACTGTATTACTGTTTAAGGTTCTTACTAAATAAACCCGAGTCTCAATAAAAGCGGATATTACCAATTATGTTGAATTTGATATTTCTCAATTAACACATTTTTAAAACGTAATACTTTAAATAAATACTTCTACAGAATATAAGAGCGCCCTTTGCTGAGAGAGGAGTGTCGAGTCAGAGCGCCCTCTAGTGGCGACAGTGCACTTTCCCCCCCCCAGATTGATATTTTACTTCCGATATTCATACTTTTTTAAAGCCTTATTTATTGTAATAATACATTTGATTTATATAGAGCTTGTCCTGGTGCTCCAGGCGCTTTACTTATCCATCAATATGACGATGAGTAATCAGTGAATATCAAACATGCCCAATAGGCCTGACGAACTTGGAGCAATTTACATTCACCGTGTGTCCACATTGAAATGATGCAACGTCTTGGAAAAAGCGCAAGTGATAATATCTCAACTGTAATTAGATCTTTAAAAAAAATATTTCATACTTTGCGACCTGCATGGCGGCGACATGATCGACTGGGTACATCCTAATCGGCTCTAACATGGGGGAACAGCTGCTGTAGATTATTCAATGCGTTTGTCGGCACATGGGTTTTATCGCTCTGCCAATGTGTGAGCAGGAAATAAGCTTCATGCGCCGGGACACTCTGGGCTCAGGCGTCTGGCCTCGGGTCACGTTCCACCTGAGGCCATTTTCAGACCGAGCCGAATGAGAGTCAGACTTTTGACTTTTTACCACTAGAACTGTTTTTTTGATTGCATGTAGCTTTTTTTCAATAAAATATTCAAGTCTCCCAGTCCGTGACCTTTCCGTAAAGTCTGTTATGTAGCACCCTCTGTTGTTAAAAAATTGTTTCATACTTTAAAATTCTGATAAAGTGCACATCTACCCACAAATCGCCATTTTTACTTCGTATATTTATACTTTTTTTGGATTTGATATGTGTTCCTTTTAAGTCCTCTACGTGTATGTATCCATCATTATACACCACATCTAATTCAGTGGATGTTTAAATCTATAAAGATCATTGAAATTAATAAAATAAATACATTTTGTAATAATTAGTTCGGCTGTTTTTTTCTTTTCTTGAAATACTTCTGTAGAATAATCAGAATATATTCTTTTAAATGTGTTTAAGGAATTCAATTTAAACTTTCTGCAAGGACATTTTCAGAAAAGTACATGTATGGACAAACCAAGTCCGATAATAGATCACATGACTGACTCACAGTGAGCACGGAGAGGTCGGGCACGGCCAGCAGGCTGAGCAGAGGCAGGACGGCCCCGTGTTTGATCACATGGTCTCTGAGGGCAGAGCCGTCGCCTGAGAGGGGACGAAGAACACGGCTCAGTAAGACGAGATGAGAGGACATACATCTGCAAGTAAGACCACCAATACCAGTACAATCTGAGTGGCTACAAACCAGTTTGATACCTAAGGACGGCCTGATCTATAGAATACGAGACATTTCTACATTTTTGGGAAAAGAACCGGGTGCGACTTTTTGGAACATGTGTGAAATACACAAGTGAAAGTATTTGATGCGTCGTGTCCCATTTCAGAATCATATATATTAAATAACTGGATTATGATACTCTTCTCAGCGTGCCACTGAAAGGGTTTATTTTAACGTGGAACAGGAAAATAATAATAGATTTAATTTGTTAGCGCTTTTACAGGTGCTCAAAGACGCTTTACAGATATAGTGAAGGGAAAAGAAAAGGAACAACAAATAAATATATAGTTAAAGTTAAAGTCAAATAATACAAAAACAATCCCATTAAAAGCCAGATTGTAGAGGTGAGTGCTTTGAAGGTGGTGAGGTCAGGTCTCTGATGGGCTGGGGGAGTGCGTTCCAGAGGGAGGGGCAGCGACGGAGAGGCTCTGTCCCTCTCCTTCCTCCTTCTTCAAAATAAGGTCTGAAACATGTCGTGCCTCTAAAACAAATCAAATAGTCTTACGAGCGTCTACGCGCCAAAGCAACTCAAATCTCTCACCAGCAAAACACCTCGTCAGTTAAAAGCCATTTTACGTTTCATTACGATACAGTATTTATTATTATCATTAAAGTATTACTATTTCGGCGATTAGATAAAATTATATTTGATGCAACTTTGGTTCCATTTCCACGACTTCTCCAGGGCCTGGAATTAGGCTACGTTTCCAATGACCGTAAGAACCCTGATGAGTAGAGCTACAAGTACGATACTGGCGTCTGAAATGTAGCGCAGTGGAAGTATTAGCATACAATAAAAATACTTGAGTACAAGCACCTAAAAGTTCTACTTGTACTAAAGCTACCTCCTTGCAATCCACCCCTGGAGATAGAATGTGAAGACGGCTTCATAAATACCGGCGATGTTCCCCAGCGCCCACACGGCCTGCTCGCTGATGTGCTGGTGGGGGGAGTTGACCAGGCCGATGAAGGCGGGGATGCCCCCCCCTCCACCACGGCCGCCGTCTGCTCCGAGGTGCCCGAGGCGATGTTGGTGAGAGCCCAGGACGCCTCAAACTGCATGGGGGGGGAATCCACCAGGCGCAGGAAGGACACGAACCTCGGGATGAGACCCGCGCTGATCAGCTGGTTGATCGGGGGGTTCTTCTCCCGGGAGAGGAGCTTCCTGTGAGGAGAGAGGAGGTGAGTGAGAGGAGAAAGGAGGTGAGTGAGAGGAGAAAGGAGGTGAGTGAGTGGAGGTGAGTGAGAGGAGGTGAGACTGTCCAGACTTGATCACTATGGGGGAGTTCACACACTTCAAGTAGAAACAAAAGCCAACATAAAAGTCTTCTTCAGTGGTTTTTGAAGCAGCTTCTGCAGAGCCGTGTCAGCAGGGAGAGAGTTCCACAGAGAGGATGGTGAGTGAGAGGAGAGGAGGTGAGTGAGAGGAGAGGGAGAGTGTGGTCAGCAGGGAGAGTTCCACAGAGAGAGGAGGTGAGTGATAGGAGGTGAGTTGAGAGGAGAGGAGGTGAGTGAGAGAGAGGAGGTGAGTGAGAGCGGTGTCAGCAGGGAGAGTGTTCCACAGAGAGAGGAGGTGGAGTGAGAGGAGTGAGCGTGAGGAGAGGAGGTGAGAGAGAGGAGAGGGAGGTGAGTGAGAGGAGGTGAGTGAGGGGAGAGAGGTGAGCGTGAGGAGAGGAGGTGAGTGAGGAGGAGAGGAGGTTGAGTGCGATAGGGAGAGGAGGTTGAGTGAGAGGGAGAGGAGGTGAGTGAGAGGAGAGGAGGTGAGTGTAGAGCGGAGAGGAGGTGAGTGAGAGGAGAGGAGGTGAGTGAGGAGGTGAGTGAGAGGAGAGGAAGTGAGTGAGAGGTGAGAGAGAGGAGGTGAGTGCGAGGAGTGAGGAAGGAGGTGAGTGAGAGGGAGGAGGTGAGTAGGGAGGGTGGTGAGAGGAGGGAGAGTGAGTGGAGGAGGTGAGTGAGGAGAGGAGGTGAGAGAGAGAGGAGGTTACCGTGCTGCCTGCGTGGCCTGCAGCTGAGTCTCTGCGTCTCCACTGTTCACTCCAGCGAGGATCTCCTCCACCGTCCACTGTCTGAACGCCTAGGAGACAACACACGGGGCGATCAAAAACAACAACAACTTGATAAAACGTACATGTAATAAAAAGTATTTATGGAGGTCTATGTATTTCTATCGCAAAGAAATATGCCCGTGACATCTTAAGTGATGGATCATAACGTAGAAAAACATGGTTCTTTATCAATGAGGAGAAAAATCCCCAGCCTATTTTAATTTAACAACTTTTAGAAGAATATATATTTGTCAGAATAGATTATAATGCTAACACAATAGCATTTTATCAGTGAAGCTCAATATCCCTTTCCCTCTGCTTAACTTTATCAAACAATAAGTTTCCATTTTGTCAAATTGATTCTAAATCAGCAGAAGAAAGTAGGCAACCATTTTGAATAGGACTGCTGAAAATGTGATTAAATAAAAACACACATATTGGGAGTTTCACAAAGACATGAATGCATATACAGTCCATGCTAACGTGAGTTAAGGGTGGGGTCTGTGGTGGACCCCTTACATTCCTCAACTAACAGATCTCAGATCAGCAAAAAGTTACATTGTTGGCTTGTTATAACATTATAAATGGGATTTTCTTGTCTGCATATAAAACTACATTTAAGTAAAACCAGCTGGAACAATAGATTTAACGTGTTTTAAAATATGTTTTTAAAACGCTCACCTGACAGTTCTGGGTCCTCTCCTGCAGAGGCGAAGTGGCCTCGTCAGGAAACACTGCAACATTTCTCTTTTTGAACATCTGGTCATCTTTCTTCGCCTTTCGGAGCTCCACGTTCACCTCCACCCTCCTGCGTCGAAGCTCCTGCATTCACGGTCCATTTAAAGTCACATTTAAAAACTTCAAATATGTGGATTAAGAAGCTAAAATGTCGCTGAAATAAATAAAAAACTCACATTGGCATCTTTGCCTTTGTTCTTGAATTTGTTCAGACGGTCGGCGTTCTCACATGACGGAGCAGACATGGTTGCAGGTGACAGGGAAGCTTAGCAGCAGTACAAATGAAGTTTTAAGTGGTTTTTCCTGCAAAGAAATATAGGTTAAATCACTTTCAGCTGCCTCATGCCAAGCATATGGACGGATTGACACCAAAATAAACCCCTGACAGCCAGCTACAGTTGGTAATATCATCAATAAACCACATAAAAGTATGCACAACTGTATTTGTTCAAGGATAAAATGACATTTATTTGAATAAAGCTTGATAAGTAGGAGACACGTTCTTACCTGGCTCTCGCTCGGACTTTGTAATACTCGAAAAGTGCCGGACAGACCTTTAAATTACTGAAACTGAGCCCTCTGATTGGTCCGTTTGAGCAGAAGCATCCAGCCGCCTCTTTTCATTGGTCCGTTTGAAAAAAATCACGAAGCAAACAGGAAGTGTCGTAATGCGGGTATCGCGAGATCTCCGTAGCGCGGCAGAATCATACCGCACGGAAACTGATCCTGACTCGGTTTTTAACAGTCGTTCTGGTTTTTCATTGGATGCTTGTGACGGGTGAGCTGATCCCAGATCTGTGGATTTTGCTCCTCATGGAATGACACTTTTAAAGGGGACAAACCGTCCCGTAGAACAATGTCAATACTTTATTGTACATTTACAATAGAAAAGGACACGTTTCTTTGTTACTACATACGGTACTTCATGTCCACACCTTTGTATCTCATAATTTCTACTTTTTCATCACTTCATACTGACATTTTATCCCATAATTATGACTCTTTACTTCATAATTTCGATTAATCTCATAATTTCAATTTTTCTATCTTGTAATTATGATTTTAGATCTCATAATTTACCTTTCTATCTCCTCACTATCCCGTAGTTATGACTTTAGATCTCATAATTTACCTTTTTATCTCCTCACTATCCCGTAGTTATGACTTTAGATCTCATAATTTACCTTTCTATCTCATCACTTTCCCGTAGTTATGACTTTAGATCTCATCACTATCCCGTAGGTATGACTTTATCTAATAATTTCAACCTCTTTTCATTTCAAAATCTTGTGATTTTGACTTTAAATCTTAGATTTTACTTTTTATTTAATAGTTTTTACTTATTTTATCAATCTTTACGTAGTTCTCATCATTATGACAATGTTTATTACTTTTTTTTACCTGATAACTGCCACTTTAGATCTCATGATTGACTTTTTATCCCATAAATACGTGTCCTTTTGACTCTTAATCTCATAATTTCTACCTTTTACTCGTTATGACTTTTGTATTTCATAATTTGGACATTTGTCTCATAACGCTGACTTTATATATCATATTTATTTTCTCAAAAGCTCAGATTTTTGGGTACCACGTTACAATAAGACTACCCTTATAAAGTCAGTGTTTCCCCTAGGATGGAGTCATAGCAGCGGTGCTAAGGCACGTGGGCCCAGTATAATGTGAGCGCGGAGCGCATGGAATTTTTTAGTGTGTGCGTGTGAGAAGTACGCCACGCAAATTTGTTTCTATGTGTCAGCACAAGAAAGGCTCTTGAGGCCTAGTACCAGGGCCGGTTCTAGCTAATTTGCTGCCCTAGATTTTATATGTAAAGAATAAATGAAAAATCTCTACAAAAGGCAAATACACTACAAAAAACAGAAACTTGTTGACATAGGTCATATCCGTCAAAATGGCTTCAAATGTATTCAGTATTGTATGAGCTTGTTTTAATTGGGGGGTGGACGTCACATCCTCTAGGGGGGTCCGGGGGTATGCCCCCCCGGGAAGATTTTTTTTTTTAACATTTTAAAGTAAAATGCTTCAATCTGGTGCACTTTGAGCACACAATTACAAGAGACCTGATCTAGGGGGTACAACTCTAAAACACCCATATGAAAAAGATCGGTTTACATTTTAATAATCAAATAAGTATGTGAACATAACCAATAACCCACCATAGCCAATAACAAATACATGTCACTTATTTTATTTTTGTTGTTCATTCATATCTTATTTGACCTAGTTAACATTTATTTATACATATTTTTGTATCTCTCCAACTTTAAACGATATTTTTGGTTTACTGTCCTATAGTATACATTGGAATGATTTCAAAATTGTTTTTATTTATCCTAATAATTATAAAGGAGTGCCTTGAAAATATGTGTTTACATAATTTGTGATCAAAACGTTTGAGACCCACTGAGATGACTTAGACTGAAATGAACTATCTAAACACTGAGTCCTTTACCTCACTAAGCCTCTCAGTCTGACAGGAGAGCTCTCCTCCACCCTGGTTGTAGAAACATCTACTTCTTATATCCGTTAGCGCAGCTAGCACCAGATTCTAATAACAACAGCGCCGGTACCGGTGTGCCCTCTCTCCCTCGCTCGCTCTCCTCGCTCCCAATGCTCGCACTTTGGCTGTGAGCTGCAGGCGCCTGATAAGCCAACATCCCCCACTTTCATCACTTACAGCGCCCATCGTACAGGGCAAATGTAAAGTGTAACCGGAGTGAAAAGGGTGTTACATTTACTTAATTATGAATGTTGTTACATCAAGGCCGAAAATTAGGATGAGCGCCAATGGTCAAAAATGTTTTTTCCTCCCAGAGCTACCAGTGCAGCGCCACCCAGATCTGGTGCCCTATACCAAAAATCGGCCCTGCCTAGTACATACAGTGGCAATGTCTCAACATTTAGCAAAAATACACCTTTATTGAACATACAGTAACACAAATACTACAAATCCACATAACAAACAATCAAAAATGAAAAAGGGTCGCCACTTATTATTATTTTAATTTTTTTTTTTTAAATTATTATTTTTTTTTTTTTTGGGTACCTAGCTGGCGCTGCGCCGCCACTATTTGTATATAGGGGAACACTGAAAGTGTTTAGGAATAGTTTGTAATTCATTTATTAATTAGGTTGTAAATCATGAATAAGCTTTTATAAGACATGAGATAAACAGGGCAACTGTGACCGGCTGCTTGCCAAATAGTGAGCCCATTTATCTGTAGCCTACCTAGCTTACTTCGTGTTCTTCATCAGCCAGCATCCTTGGTATCTGTTGAGTTGATTCTCGCTAAGTAGCCAATATAAGGCTTAGTCCTCTTGCCAAATAGTGAGCCTGTGTTCAGGACCAATTTGCTGCCCTAGGCAAGATTTTAGCTGGCGTCCCCCCCCCAAATGCAGACACTTTACACTTACTATGACCAGTGGCGTTTCTATATGTACAAAAGTGGTGGGGAACAAAAAACGTAGATCTCTATAAGTAAGCTTCTGCAGAGAGGTTCATGGCTGCTGAGGCTCCGCCTCTTCAGGTTTACAAATATTATATTTTGACCTAAATCAAAATATAATATTATTTTCCAAAGCTTTTTTTGTCTGATGCTTTAATTAATTTTAAACAGACAGTTCAACAGAAGGATACCCAACACATGTCATTTTATCATTTAAATATTGAATTGTTCTCTCTTAGTAAGATCCCATTTTCAATAAAATTGCAGTCTTACCTTGACTTGAAGATGAAGTCCATTTGCCTATCCTTCTGGACAAACATCTCTATTACTTTTTTGTAAAAGTCCTCCTTATGTTCTTGTAGTTTCAAAAGTCTATCATAAATCTAATCTAATCAATAGATTTATGATTCGAAAATTATAAAAGTAGGGTAGACATGTGGATATTATCCGGCTGAACAAAACGTACATTTATCTAACAGGTTTGTTTCCCACAGATCTTATTTTGAGCTGTTTTCTAAAATCCTATGGAGAAATCTCGTTGCTTTTAGGTCGAGGGAAGCCATGCGCAGCTTACTTCCTGGTTTTAGGACGCCTCACTGCAGCTCTCTCGTCTCCTCTTCACACACCACACTTTTCGCGGCACACGTAGTCACAGCCAATCAGCTCTGAATGATGTGAGATGACGTATGGTGGGGATGGCAGCTCTTTGCCCCTCTGGTCATTATTTTTTTGCCACACACATTAAATAGGACAATACTCTGAGCATGCGCAGTGTAGTTTTTACAGTCACCGTAGACAGTCAGAGGGAGGGGCCGGATCGGGTTGTGTCCCACATGGCTCTAAACAGCTCAATAGGCACACACTGCAGACACTCATTAGAAGAACACAGACTAAAACAGCAATGAGACGAATCAGATGATTAAACATGATCTTAAAATATATTTAATATATTTTTTAATTTATTTTTTGCATTTTTTTGTAATAATTATTTTTAATACTTTCTGCTGACACTAGGTGGGGCTGTGCCCACCTGCCCCTAATGACCAGTCGCCACTGACTATGACTCTCACGTGCATGGTTGTGGTGTATATTGTGTAATATTGAAGTTAAATGCATCAATCTGGTGCACTTTGAGAGCAACATTAGGAGCTCTATGGATACATCTCTCAGCACAGATGAAGCAGAACTGTAAGCAGATTTTCTTTTTCTTTATGGATACTTTACAAATCACTCTCCTTTCAATCTGTATTCTTGTTTATTAATAACAATTTTTTTGTACTGTCATATAGTATTTTATACCCGTTTTTCACCTATTCTCTTATTTTTGTATAACTATAATGATCATAAATAGGTGTCGTGTGCTTTTACCTCACTGAGCTCAGGTTATCAGAGCCGCTCAGTCTGTCAGGAGAGAGCTCTCCCCCCCGCGGCCGCTTAAATTCCAATGTTACTAAAAGCACACAGAAGCTGTGTACGTTTTTGGGAGTTTGATTTATTTTAAATTTACACAAATATAAAATTAAAACCTATAATTGCACACTTCCATTATTTAAAAAAAAGAACAATTTCACATAAACCTCTGGTTTTTACCGGGACTGGGGCAGTTCAACTTGATTTGGGGGGGGGGGGGGGGGTGCCATAATTTATGTGCGCTGTACGCAATACAGGCGTAGTTCTGTTAGTATAAGATAATAAGATGTACTTTGTTGATCCAAAATCGGGAAATTGTGTTGTTATGATTTTTATTTTTTAATTTCTAACTTTCTTTTTTTCTCCCCAATATTCGGCGCCCCCTATGCGCCGATACTATACTGCCTATGCCGAGGGCCGGCCCTGCCTGTGTTGATGTATCAAACTATGTTAGAACTGGTTTATAAATGGTTCTTAATGATTAATAAAGCAGAAACACGTGGGTTTGCTATCCTGGCTCCAAGATGGTGGAATGAGCTCCCATTGACATCAGGACAGCAGAAAGCTCACACACCTTCCAGACTGAAAACTCATCTCTTTCGACTCCACCTCGAGGATAGAACTATTAACAAAGCACTTATATACTAACAAAGGACTGGCTTATCTAAAGCCAGTTGAGTAGCACTTGAAATGTTTTGGCTCTATGAAACCTGATGTACTTTATGATTCTGTTTTCTTCAAGTTTGTTGGTCGAACGCACTTATTGTAAGTCGCTTTGGATAAAAGCGTCAGTTAAATGTAATGTTTTCAACCTAATTATAAACTCTTTATGAATCCTTTATAAGGGTAGTCTTATTGTAAAGTGGTACAGATTTGTGACAAATTGCTGTTTTTATCTCATGACTTTTCATGTGGATGTTTTGCCCAGATATATGCATTCATTAATTATAAGCAACAATCCCCCAAATTCAGACATTTTTTATTATTATAATCAAGTTTAAAAAACATTTTCACACATCAAGGAAGATATCAGTCTTTTATATTTTATTAAGTTCCATATACATCAATATTTCTCCAGATGTAATACAAAAAAAGAAAAAGAAATCAGGTGAAAATTGGACAATTATAGTCATTATTTTTTTTACAAACAGGGCAGAAACCTTCAGATTTAGCGAGTCGTCCTTCTGAGTCAGTCGATCCATTTACAATAGCTTATTACTGTTCGATCAGTAGGGCGAAGACGTTAGACCTACTGCTGTCCAACCGTCTTTCTAAACAAAAAGTGGAAAAAGGCTAATTTAGACACTTGATGCTCAGTAAAACTCAGCTATTGTTCGTCAATATTCAAATTTCTCGTTGGAAACGTCGGATGGCCTTTTGATAAACAAGAAAGACAAAGAACGAAAAGACTGAGATCCCAAAAAAAAAAATAAACATGGAAATACGAGAGCTCCTTAAAGAGTCTTTTCTCCGAGGTAAACCGTCTTCTGAACGCTCCTCAGTCCCGCCGACGAACACGGGTCCAAAAAAAAGGTCCCTTTCAGAGCGCCAACGCGGACCCTGAACGCAGCACGAGGGTCCGTCACACAGTTCAGAAAAATAGCCGTTTTCTTGGCAAGTGCATTTTTTGTTGTTGTTTGAGAAACGTGCGCTGCTTTTTCTAAGAGACCGTGGAACACTGTAGCTTGTTGTTATGAGACCTACAGGGTGTGGAGAGAGGGGAGAGTTGAGAGCCCTTCGTGATTTTTATATTTATTTCTGCGACAAACAGATGCAACGGCGGAGAATCCTGCGGGAGGAAACATCTGGGAATGCCTTTAGGGAGGGAAGCTTCCAAACTGAAGTTGTGAAGTACAGTTTCTTAAAATAATACCATCTAAAAATGGCTTCATGATTATTTAAAACATTCAAACATACAACCGCTGTACATGATAAAAAAGTATGTACATTCAAGATCTTAACAACCAGCTCAATCAACTCAAAGGGGATGTAACATACACAGCTTCTCATAAATATCTCTATATAACAAAATACGCAGCTTAAATATGGTTTTTGTTTTATATCCCGTAAGGTGGACACATCTATCGAAGCTCAGAAAATAAATACAATGAATGCATTAAAGTCCTGATTAAGCCGTGAGTTATTGGAGAGGCCAGATTGGAGGAAATAATGAGAAGAAAGGGTCCCTTGATTGCTTTTCCGATTAGATTATTATATTACCAAAAATGTGAAATTGCCGGCGTTTACATGAAAGCACATTGGTGTGTTTGTGTGTGTGTGGTTTCCTTCTTAAGTTATTGTTTTTATATATAGAGAGGCCAGCATCCAGTCCAGACTGCCGCTACTTTAAGAATCTGACAATCTGCAAGAAAAGAGAGGATGGGATGGCGTAAATCAAAAAGGCATGCAGCAAAGGTGAACACGCACAAATGCAACGATACACGATACACACACGGTACACGGTACACACACGGTACACGGTACACACACGGTACACACACAATACACATGACACACACGATACACACACGGTACACACACGGTACACATGACACACACACGATACACACACGGTACACCCGATACACGGTACACACATCTGTGAAGACCTAAAGGACAGAAAGGCTGCTACATATTTCGGTCCCATTTCATGTTTAATTCGACATTTAACTTGAAAATCGAATGTTTTTCTAAATATATTTTATTGCTTATTCTTAAACTAGCTTCTTATGTTAATGAACATTTTCCATATACATCTCAACTATTGTTCATTTTCTATTCTAAATACATCTTTTATCGGAAATTCTTACTACATTTTATTCATATAAATATATACATATTTATATTCTATTTTATTTTAAAGTGGATATTTTCCTTAAAATTCTTATATTTATAAACATAATTTAATTGTATTTATTTTTAGATATTTTACCTTATTGTCTTATGTTTATATAAATATATTGTTTAGTCTTTATAGCGTATTTATACTTTATAGAATGTAGAATTAGAGGATGAAACCCTCTTCAATGGTCGCACACAGTGACATGTGCATTTAACCCCTTCTAGTACTAGGACTTAATGTATGAAGTATAAAGAGAAATAAGTATTCTGAGTGTTATTATAATTATATTTTATTATCTGGGTTTGAAATCGGTCGAATGTCCTAATGTTTGTCAGCTCTGTAGGTTTGAGCCGAGCAGCAGTGCATACTCCAACGTCCTGCGCATGCCGGCGGTAAACAAAGGGTTAAAGGTGAGTGATGTCATGGAGGGAGAGAGGCCCAGATGTTCAGCACATGTGTTTACCTGCTGGCTTTGAAGCCTTTGAGCTTCTGAACGAAGAAGGCCTCCAGCACCTCGGCACACTGGAAGAAGGGCGTGTCGTTGGGGTTGTAGTAGCGACAGTTATCGAAGATTTTGGTCACGTCCGCCACGATCTCCGTGAGCTTCTGGTAATGTCGCTTCTGCAGACGCGTCTCCATCGTGGAGAAGTCTACGAGCGGACGGAGACACATGTGGTTACATTTTCCAGATTATTCATAACGTGAAATGAACAGAGGTTTGATGCTTCGGACATCTGTTGTCCAGGGTTAAGGAACTCGTGATAATGTCTGACCCAGTTCTTACCCATGGGCTCCTTGATGACGCGATAATAATCCGGAGCGTCGTGAGGATCCACCGGCTCCAGGAAAGGCCACGCCATTTTATGAGACTGTAGAAATAACAGAAAGATAGCACACTTATAAGATGGAACCAAAACCAAGCAAGAGGAGACATTATTCACCTTGGATGAAATGGTATAAAGGATTTTAAAAAAAGAGTTTTGATAAGCTCTTAAAAACAGTTGATATTAAAGGTCACCTATCATGCTATTTGTAGGCAACAGCACAGCTCTCAGATATATACAAATATATAGCAAACATGTCGATGAAGTGCTCACCCATTCTAGCCACGCCTCATATCCCTCTGTTTCACTTCCTGTTTCTAAAGTGCAGATTCGGGGAATGAAGCTTCTTTTTTTTTACTGAAAAAATTAAAATAAGAGGGGGCGGAGCTTATGCGGGACCCGGCAGCTACCGTCTAAACTAAATGCTGCCGTGATGAAACGCCATATCATGGATTATCAAGGATCTGAAACAGTCTGGAGCTCAAAGGCTTTCTCTCTTGCCGGTTACACCACAAGGTGAGTTCCTTTCTACTTCCTGCTTCTTCACACACATGCTCTCCAGCACAGGTTAGCTCTGAGTGCTAGCGATGCTAATGTAAACACCGACCATATTACGTCCAAAACAGTCGGGCATTGTTTCTGATAGCAACGGTTCTGATTGGGCCGTGGGTCCACATTTCAGATGCTACGTCATATCGGACGCAAATCTGAAATCAGCTCCGTCGTTTTTAGAGATTTGGGTACGGAGGAAAAGAGAGGGTTTATTTTCTGACGCTGCGTGAGTTCCCCGACACACCGGGGACACATGTTGATGTATAGAAGACATGAACAAGTGCATTTTGCATGATAGGTCCTCTTTAAATCTCCCGCTTTCTGAGATATTTGGGAATACGGCGTCAGGCCATTTAATAAATATGATAAGACTGTGTTGTTAGAGGTCAAATTTAAGGTCATTATGTGGTTAAGTAGAGTCTGGGCAATGATTATAGGTCATCATCATTTTGAAGTAAGAGATTATAAGAAAAGGACATGTTTTATATGGCGGAGATACAAAATAAATGTGCCATTAGCCGCTTTCACACCAAGTACTTTGCCGTATTTAGTGCCAGCACTTAGTACCCCCATGGAACTAAGAGCAGATCGCGTTCACACCGGAATAAGTTCCTGAGGGAAGATTACGCAAATGAGCCGCTGACGTCACTTCTTCTTCTTCTGCTTTGGGTTTACTGGCAGGGCCGCAACCCACTTCACGGCGTATACTGCCACCCGAAGTCCCCGGAGTTGGGGAAGCCTTCCGAGTAAATCGCCAGAACGCCGACACCTCCTCATCTCCACCGCTCCCATGTTTTCTTTTGTGTTGCCATAAGTTAGTCTCTCTCCGTTGGTGCGCAGGGCTAATGCTAATGCTAATAATGCTAATGCCAGCAAATAAAATGGCGGCTTCACAAAACATTTCCGAGTTTTACGGGGCGTGGTTTGCAATCCGCCCAGCCAATCAGAAATTGGTTTTTTTTCTCCCCAGGAAAGCACCACCTCTCTAGCAGGGACTAATAATGTGGGGAAAAGTTCTCTGAACCAAGTTCTATTTTTGGTGTGAACGCACTAACGGAACTAAAAGTACGGGGAAAAGTACTCCGGTGTGCCTATTATGTGCGCCACCTTGTTTCTATAAATGTTTTTATTATATTTAATTTTTTATTGCACATTCTTACTTCTAACTTCTTGTGTTTGTATATATATTTTAAATAGTCGAAAACGCAATTTTCTCCAAGATAAATAAGTATAAAAAAAGTTTTATGAGTGAGTTTTATTCTAATATATATTTCGGTTTGGAAACTTTACTTCACAATGTGCATTATCATTTACATATATATTAAAAGGATCATACACCTAGATATTTAGATCAGATATTGCTCTTCCTGCAATTTGAATATTGCACGAAACCATGTTGTGATTTGGGAAAAACTAAGTATTAACTGTGCAGCTTTACTTTGTAGTAGCGACAGCCGGACAGACATTATTTCTCTCCGTACCTGTAAGGAGCGCAGTATTCTCTTCAGCCCCTCGTAGTCCTTGTCGGTGAGCGGCGTGAGGACCGTCATGGCGTCCTCAGTGGACTGGCACTGCGGACACACGTACAGATCGATGTGCGTGGCCTCGCTCTGAAGGATCCCCACGCAGCGCCCGTGGTACCAGTTCTGACAGCGGTCGCACCCGATGTAGAACCTGAGGGAGAAATCAGAAGAGGTTAAACCAGTGGTGGAGTACAAATACTTTGTTACTGTACTTAAGTACATTTTTCTGGTATCAGTACTTTACTCCACGACTTATTTTTCTGAAGACTTTTTACATTTTGAACACAAATGCATGTACTTTCTACTTCTCACATGTTGAACCCAAATACCTGTACTTTCTACTTCTCTCATGTTGAACTCAAATACCTGTACTTTCTACTTCTCTCATGTTGAACTCAAATACCTGTACTTTCTACTTCTCACATGTTGAACTCAAATACCTGTACTTTCTACTTCTCACATGTTGAACTCAAATACCTGTACTTTCTACTTCTTACATGTTGAACACAAATACCTGTACTTTCTACTTCTTACATGTTGAACACAAATACCTGTACTTTCTACTTCTTACATGTTGAACACAAATACCTGTACTTTCTACTTCTTACATGTTGAACTCTAATACCTGTACTTTCTACTTCTCACATGTTGAACACAAATACCTGTACTTTCTACTTCTTACATTTTGAATTCAAATACCTGTACTTTCTACTTCTTACATGTTGAACTCAAATACCTGTACTTTCTACTTCTTACATGTTGAACTCAAATACCTGTACTTTCTACTTCTTACATGTTGAACTCAAATACCTGTACTTTCTACTTCTTACATGTTGAACTCAAATACCTGTACTTTCTACTTCTCACATGTTGAACTCAAATACCTGTACTTTCTACTTCTTACATGTTGAACTCAAATACCTGAACTTTCTACTTCTTACATGTTGAACTCAAATACCTGTACTTTCTACTTCTTACATGTTGAACTCTAATACCTGTACTTTCTACTTCTCACATGTTGAACTCAAATACCTGTACTTTCTACTTCTCACATGTTGAACATGTGAGAAGTAGAAAGTACAGGTATTAGTGTTCAACAAGAGAATTTTTAAACACGAGTATCTGTACTTCTACTCGAGTAAAGGATGTGTGTACTGTTGCCATCTCTGGGTATGTTTCTCTCCTTTAACAGACACATTGTTCTGTACTTTGTTTAATGTGCGGAAAGTGCCATGTCAGCAAAAAACCAATCAAAAGTCCCCCCAGCTGTGAGTGTGTACGTACTGTGACTCGTCGTAGGGAGTCCTGCAGATGCAGAACAGCTCCTCCTCGGTGCTCTCCCCCTCCTGACCTCGTTTGCAGGCGTCACAAACAAAGTCCTCCAGCTTCTTGGCTTCTTTCTCCGTGATGCCCACACAGGCTCCGTGGAACCAGTTGGAGCAGAGGTCACAGCCGATGTAGAACCTGAGAGGAGGAGGAGGAGGAGGGACTTTAGAGCCTTGACTTACATTAAAGCAGAAATACCGTGGTCTTTAAAATACTATAATACGTTACTTAAGAGTGTTAGGCCCTGTAATGTTGTTCACGTTTTTTGTTTTGTTCGGGTGCTACCCAAAAGAACTGAACACAAGGAAGCGAGAACAAACCTTTTTAAATGTATGTCTGCAATAGCACTTTCATGAAAACATTTAAACAGTCCAAGTATTGGTAAACGGTTAAAAGAACTGTCTCCATGGGTCTCGTTAGAGAAAATAACATATTCAATTAAAGGAAAACAAGAACTATTTAACAAAGTATGGGTCCCTGTCCTTAACTATAGGCTCACACCAAGTACTTTGCCGTACTGCAGATCGCGTTCACACCGGAATAAGTCCCTGGGGGTGGATTAGGAAAATGAAGCCGCTGACGTCACTTCTTCTTCTTCTGCTTTGGGTTTACTGGCAGGCCGCAAACCACTTCACGGCGTATACTGCCACCCGGAGTCCCCGGCCGGAGGTCCCCGGAGTTGGGGAAGGCTTCAGTAGAAGCTGCTGGGAGTCCCAGCAGCTTCTACTGAAGCCTTCCGAGTAAATCGCCAGAACGCCGACACCTCCTCATCTCCACCGCTCCCATGTTTTATTTTGTGTTGCCATAAGTTAGTCTCTCTGCGTTTCTGCGCTGGGCTAATGCTAATGTACTAATGCTAATGCCAGCAAATAAAATGGCGGCTTCACAAAACTTTTCCGAGTTTGACGGGGCGTGGTTTGCAATCCGCCCAGCCAATCAGACATGGGAACTTCTTTCTCCCACGAAAGCACCTGCTCTCGAGCAGGGACGGAAAAGCTTCCCATTAACTAAGTTCTAGTTGCAGATTGTTTTGGTGTGAACGCACAGAACTATCGGAACTATACTGGGAAAAGTACTCCGGTGTGAAAGCGCCTTATCCAACATGAGGATCTAGAGCAGGGGTGGGCAAATGGCGGGGAAACACTGGCTGTTGTTATGCCTGCTGTGACGTTAAGTTACCGCTTGTAATTATGCCGAAGCTTCAAAGCTGTATTTCTCATCTGAATCTGGCGAAACAAGTTTAATATTCTAAAAACCAAGACTTTGTTTTCATCTGATTTCAAATAAACAAACAGTAACGGACCCTGCCGTGTTATCTATGATTACTACGGAGAGGCGAAGTCCCTCCCTTTCCTCCATGGGCCCTTTTTTCGGAAAAAGTATGCATTGAAGTCGATGGAGAGAAAGATTACCTTTCGATCCCGTTTGAATTGTGCCACGAATTACACACATGATGTTTGTCAATTCAAAAGATAATTCTGCAAGTCAAAACATTTTAAATGTGTCGTCAAACTGTGAAGTAACACATTGTTTGTGTGAAACCGCTCAATGAACTACATCTCCCGCCTCGCACCACACACTCAGATGGCCGTCACGTTGAAACATTTCACTTCTTTCTTTCAGAACGAGGCGGAAAGTATTAAAAGAGGTGGAAGTCACTCCAAGTCTGGGCGCGTTGAGAGCTGTGCACACACAAGGAGAGTGAGTCGGTTCCTGAGAGCCAGCACGCAGGACCGGGACTCTGGGACTTGTCGTCTTTCTAGTTGCGTATTTTTCATCGTCTTATATTTCAACAGTTTTACGACACACTGTGATTTTTTTTGACGTGGAAATTATTTGTTAAGATTGACAAACATCATGTGTGTAATTCGTGGCACAATTCAAACGGGATCGAAAGATAATCTTTCTCTCTCCGTTGACTTCGATACATAATTTTTCTGAAATAAGGTCCCATGGGGTCCACCAGAAGGGGAGGGACTTCGCCTCTCTATACGCCTTGCATTCATAATGTCAGCGGGAGGGAGGGAGGGGGAGCGGCGCTGAGGAACAGCAGAGTGCGGGTTGACAGGTGCCTGTGTGACGCAGTGTACTAGTGTATTGGTGTTGGGATCAGGGGGGCACAGGTTCAAACCCCACTGCATGTCGTGCATGTCAATGCTCCTGTGGGGATTGCCCACAGTACTGAGTATGTAAGTCGCTTTGGATAAAAGCGCCTAACACGTGACATGTCATGTGATGTGTTGACATTCCCCTTATTGTGCGTCAGCAGAGGCTACAAGTGTCTTAGGTTCAAGTTAGACAACTAACGTCTGGGTTAGTGTTCATGACTTCATGTTTATGTCATCTCAATGCTAGGGCTGTCCCGAATACCATTTTTCGGGCTCCGGATATTCGGTAGTAATCAGCAGCGAATATTCGGCCCGCGCGCGCGGGGGGGGGCGTAGTAGTCAGCAGCGAACCGCTTCAACACGTGTGTTTCGGTGTATTCACGGCATTCATTTTGTTATTCTACAGTATTGTTGTTTATAGTTATTTGTTATTGTAACCCAATTTGTGTTCTTTGAAATTGAAAAGGATATCGCATTGTGTTTGTTACTTTCAGTTGTATTATGTCTTAAGTGTAATTTGGCTTGGCTTCCTTTTTATTATAGACATGCTTTTATTTTGAAGGAGAGTTAGCGCTGTTGACAGGAAGTTGTTGTTGCTATGGAAACAACCCGACGGAGATTAACGGAGAAAAGTAATATCTACATATAAAGACGGAGAAAGTCAACGATAACGTTTAAGGTTAAGTGTTGGCACCCCCCGAAGAGGCACAAGCTCTTAGGTTGATATTGGAGATTTCAATAAATTCAATTTGGAAAAAAAGGGGAACAAATAAACAAAACGAATATCCGAATAACGAAATTGAAACCCGAATAGTACTCCAACGAACGAATATTCGGGTACAGCCCTACAATGCACACACATTTTCCGTGCTTTCCAATAGTTTAAAATAGTTGTATTCCACTGTTAAATAACCTGTTCAATGCAAACACGCCACTTAAATTAAATAACATTCATGTGAACTGATATTTGTTTAGTGAGCTTCAGAGGATGCTCCCTGAAAGATTGTAAAATGTCAATGAAGATGTCCGACTTAGTATATTTGTTATTAATTACAATACATGGAGTGTGTGTGTGTTCCAACTAATCTGCGGCCCCCTGGTGGCCAGTACATACATGCTGTGGCCCCCACCACCACCCCTGCTCTAGAGAGTACTCTGGGTCAGCTAATTGGAGATGATTAATGTTCCGCTGCTGGAGGAAGGATGGAAGCCTTTCATATCTGCCTACATGCTTGTATATTTCCTTACTTAGCCTACCACCATGTTTGTGTAGTTCATTTCATGTGACTTTTAAGGTACCGTACTTTTCGGACTATAAGCCGCGACTTTTCCCCCCATTGTCTTTGTACAGCTAACGGCCATTAGGGAACCTCCTACATCTATGGATTTACAGGTAACATTAACCACCTTTAACGCTACGGGCTCTAGGACCGGTCTGCGCCCGCCACCTTTAACCGGCGGGCTCCAGCAGGAAAAGCTGGAGGCCGGAAAAGAGCGAGACAGGTAGCGCGCCAAAGTAAAAGTGGAACCGAGAGACAGAACGAGAGCAAGACAGACGGACAGTTTAGCTGCTGCTCCGAAAAGTACGGTACTTCATGATGTTATGTCTTGTGGATGTTTGTGTCCTGCCTTATATATTGTCTATACATGCTAAAAACTCTCTTACACACTACTTTAAGTACAGTACTCGTTTTAAAGTACTTCCCCAACTGACTGCTGGTACTTCACTCTTGGGCTGTCCCGAATATCATTTTTCGGGATCCGGATATTCGGTAGTAATCGGCAGCGAATATTCGGCCCGCGCGGGGGGGTAATAAGTAATCAGCAGCGAACCGCTTCAACGCGTGTATTTCGGTGTATTCACGGCATCCATTTTGTTATTCTCCAGTATTGTTGTTTATAGTTATTTGTTGATGTACCCAATTTGTGTTCTTTGAAATTGAAAAGGATATCGCATTGTGTTTGTTACTTTCGTTGCAGTTGTATATGTCTATATGGACATGCTTTTATTTTGAAGGAGAGTTAGCGCTGTTGACAGGAAGTTGTTGTTTCTATGGAAACAACCTGACGGAGATGAACGGAGATAAGTAATATCTACATATAAAGACGGAGAAAGTCAACGATAACGTTTATGGTTAAGTGTTGGCACCCACCGAAGAGGCACAAGCTCTTACGGTGATATTGGAGATTTCAATAAAAAGAAAAAAGAAAAATCCGAATAACGAAATTGAAACCCGAAACTCCAACGACGAATATTCGGGTACGGCCCTACTTTACTCACTTGGACTCGTCGTACGCCGTCTTGCACACGCAGTACAGTTTGGGCTCCTTCTTGTGATCCTTGGAGGAAGACGAGGGCTTTTTCTTCTTCTTGTGTTTGTCTCTGTCTCTGTCTCTGTCCTGATCTTTGTCCTTCTCTTTGTCCCGGTGTCTGTCCCTCTCCTTCTCCATCTCCCCTTCTCTGTCTTTATCTTTCTCTCTACAGAGTTCCCGATCTTTCTCTCGCTCTTTCTCCCGCTCTTTCTCCCGCTCTTTCTCCCGCTCTTTGTCCCGATCTTTGTCCCGCTCCCGTTTCTTCTCCTTGTCGTGATGCCGGTCTCTGATCCGGTTCCTGTCTTTGTCCCGCTCCTCCTCTCGTTTACGTTTGTGTGAGGAAGAGGAGGAGGAGGTGGGGGAGGGGTGTGCGCTGTGGGAGGAATGTGAGGAGTGATGGGTGGAGTGTGAGGAGGTGTGTGAGGAGGGAGTGTGTGAGGAGGGAGTGTGTGAGGAGGGAGCGTGTGAGGAGGGAGCGTGTGAGGAGGAAGTGTGTGAGGCGGCGGCCGCCTTTACTGTGGCTGCGGCCGCCTGAGTGATGGCTGCTCTCGCCTTCTCCTTCTCCTTCTGCAGACGAGCGATGTCCCGCCTCAGCTCCTCCTGAGGAACACACAGAGGACACAATGTTTAGCATTGGGACTTTTTCCCCCATTTTGTTTGTGCAGCTAGCGGCCACTAGGGAACCTCCTAAATCTATGGATTTTACAGGTAAAATTAACCACCTTTAACTCTACGGGCTCTATGACCGGTCCGCGCCCGCCACCTCTAAGCGGCGGGCTCCAGCAGGAAAAGCTGGAGGCCGGAAAAGAGCGAGACAGGGTCGCGCGCCAAAGTAAAAGTGGAACCGAGAGACAGAACGAGAGCAAGACAGACGGACAGTTTAGCTGCTGCGGCTTATATGCAGTAGGGATGCCAGCGATTATTCGATTATTCGCTACAGTCTCCATAATCGAATATTATTTTTAAAAATCGATTTTATTTATATATATATATATATATTTTTTTTTAATGTATTTAAAAAAAATAATAATTCTGGCTTAGTTTCAACCAAAATATATATAAATATAGACTAATGCTAATAATAGTAATAGTATTAATAATTGTAAATGGCCATTGGTCACACCACCAGTTTTGTTTTACTGTAAACTTGGAGGAAGCCTGCGTGCAGAGCAGACTGCTGACAGCACGCTACACACGTGCGACTAAAGATGAACAAAGCGGCAGGTAAAAAGAGTTCCTCCTCGTGGAACTACTTCGAACTTACAAGTCCAAAGGAAGTTAAATGCAAGCTCTGCGAAAAGACGTTGGTCTATCACAGCTCAACCTCAACAATGCGTTCGCATTTGAGTGCGAAGCCAAAGAGGTTACAGAGAAAGACGCAGCACAGCCGTCATTACCAACTTCACTTCAAGGCCACGTCGTTGTGATGACATGCTTGTTTGTTTTGTTGTTTGTACTGTTAAACATGTTCCAGTAGGTCGGTCGAATAATCGATTATTATTCGCCAGGGCTGCCGAATAATCGATTTTGATCATGGTCAGTTTCTGGCAACCCTAATATGCAGGTGTGCTTTATAGTCCGAAAAGTACGGTGCATGGATCCTGAGGTTGAAGCTCACGCCGGGGACCAGCGATAATTAACATTTTGAAGTATTCAGAAAAAGTCAGAATTTTGAGATTTTGTAAGAAAGTCATAATTTTTTTAAAAAGTCACATTTTACGACACAATGTTTCGTATCATTTGATCTTAGAACCTCAATTGGAATTTTTTATTTGGCTTATACTTTTTAGTAGTGTCACTTATTGTTATTTAAATTATGCGTCCAGCATGAGAGGGGCTATATAAATAAAGTATGATATAACACCCTGTTATCCCACTTCCTGTCCTGATCCCGTGGGCTTTCCGGAGGTATCATGAGAGTCACGGCCCCGACACACGGCGGCGTGCGTTGCCGCTTCAACGCTTCTGCCCATTCACTTTGAACGGGGTGACGTCACGATTCGCCGAACTGCATTGTGGGAGCTAAGCGTAGCTTCTCTCGCGGTGCTCGCTGCAAAAGTAGAGTTCTACTTTTGCCGCCTCGACGGAGGCGTCAGCCAATCAAATCCCTCGTATGTAAATCTGACAGTACAAGCGCTAGCCAATCAAACCGCGTGTATGTTGGGAGAGCCAGACCGCAGTTATTTCCCACATGTCAACAAAAGGAAGAGAAAATGATCGTGGCGGTAGGGAATCACCCGGTACTCTATGACCAGTCCCTCTTCACCTACAGGGATACAAACCGGAGGAGCCAGGCATGGGGGGGGGGGGCAGAGACAGTGGGGGAAACTGGTAGGTTTTCGCTTGTTTGGGGAGTTTATATCCAGTGTACTTCGTTTGAATGGACAGCTAGCAAGCATAGACAGTATATTTAGCCAGCATGGATGTAGCATGAACGCACGCCGCCGTGTGTGGGGCCGTGACGGTTCATCGCGTGCTCACCTGGACCTGCAGCTGCAGCTCTTTGTCCAGCAGCGCCCTCTTCTTCAGGATCTCCGCCTTCAGCTGCTCTTTGTGTTTGTACAGCAGCGCCGTCAGCTTGGAGGCGTTCTGTTTGGAGCGCTTCTGCTCCACCACCTCCTCCTTCTTCCTCTTCTTGGCCGCCTGCTTCTCGTCCTTCTCCATCTTGTCCAGGATGAACTTCATCACCTGGTTGCACACGATCATCCTGAAAACAAGCGGGGAGGCAGTGGTGATCAGCTGGTGGAGGAGACGCGGTGAAAACACGACGTTTAAAACCCTGAAATACACACTTTGTTTTACAATAAATCAGGCTCGGATATGACCGTCAAGTCTCTTTCCCTCGAACAGAAGGAATGGAACAATCTTAAAGAGATATTTCAAAACATGGTACACACGTGGGGTTTAAATCCAAAGAGTTTAATAATAATAATAATAATACATGTGATTTATATAGCGCTTTTCCTGGTGCTCAAAACCGCTTACAAAGCGTAAGAGAGAGGAAAGTGAGAGAGGAAGGTGAGAGGAGGAAGAGGAGGAGTGAGAGAGGAAGGGTGAGGAGGAGGAAGTGATAGATTACTGTTAGAGGAGGAAGAGGAGGAGTGAGAGGCAGGTGAAGATTGTGAGGAGAGGATGAATTGAGAGAGGAAGGTGAAGAGGAGTCGGAGGGGCCGTGAGAGGCGGAGGAGGAAGATGAGGCAAGTGAGAGAGGAAGAGGA